>JAZGTK010003796.1:0-26303 GCA_036877625.1 Ambastaia sidthimunki
AAAAAAAAAATCTGACCTAGTCACTCCTACTTATAATGATTATACCAGTAATAACAGAAACACAAAGAAATGAAACATTATCCTAAATTAGATTGTTCGTACATTTTAATATTGCTGTTGGAGCAATTTGGCGCTCTTTCCTGCTGTCAAAAAGCACTCAGGGCCCGCTAGGCTAAAGACAACAGATTTGATTAGCGATACAGTGACCAGCTGCTGCAATACAATAGCCAAATCATTACTGCTGCTTTCAATGGAATGAAGACAGAAAGGTTGAGGGAATTATAGGACCAGAGAGACGTCACCATATACACTGTGTAAATATGTGATTACTTGCCCGCTTGCATTAACATACTGTGTGGTTTAGTTAAAGACCTGCTTTTTATTTTGTATGTTGCATACAGGGTACAATAGGAAATATCTAAACAAAACATTTGTGTAGCTCTGGGGAAACATGTTTGCTTAGATTGCTAAACTGATATGAGCTGTGGATTGGTCACCTCGGTCAGTATTAATCAGCCCCATGGTCAGTCATTTTGTTTTTCATCTGTGTTTAGGTGTGTGGGTATATTTTCAATAGCATACTCTTACTATCGCTGCAGTATAGTATTTATTCTGTGCACGGTATGCTAATTTTCTGTATTCGCAAGATATGTGGTTGACATATTTGCCCCACACGCTATATTTTCCCAACTATACAACAGAGCATATTAGAGAGCGTACTGTATCCCACAATGCAATATGCTCAACATGATATATGCTAATGCATTTTTACACTGTTTAAAAAAAATGCAGATTAACATTTTAATTTCAAGATGATAACAGGACAGCATTTATTGAATTAAACGTAAATAGGCATTTGACAAACGCAGTGAGAAGAACTATAAAGCATGCTACTGTTTAAAAAAAGTAAGCAGTATAGAGTATATATTGGGCCGTGTTCAGTAACAGCAAACTTGTATTTATTCTGAACATAGGTTGTGGGTGTATGTATGTGTGTAGTTGGTGGGTGTTATGGCCAATCAAATAGACTATTCGTGTGTGAAATTCTGAGCAGGTGGCAGCGCTACAGGATGACAAGGTGGCAGGATCATGTTTTGTGTGTGTGTGTGTGTGTGTGTGTGCGTGCGTGTGTGTGTGTGTTGCAAGGATGTGTTCTGTGATGGTTTGCTGAAACAGCTCAACACTGTCTAAATTTCTCTGTGGTAACACCTGTGGATTACTGACATATTTCTCAATCTTTATATAGTTCTCTGTTTATAAAGATGGATAAATTAAACTAAGAAATGGACTCGGATATTTTGCTCGACCATTAGCATAGGATGGAATTTCACCCGCATGTGTATTAACACTCAACAGACAAAATATTTACAATTTAAATATATTTACCATTTAAGTCTCCGTGGATATTAATAAAGAAGTAAACTAAACAAGTTCCGCCATCTAAACTGTTTATGATCACCTTTTTAGCCCTCTGATTGTCCTTGACATTCACCATATTTAGTAATGCCACTCTTAAAGGCATTTCTTAATCATGTTGATGTAAGTATAGAATATAACAAGTAAACACTGAATGATGCTTTGCTCAAATGAAGAATTATGTATTAAACATATTGACCAAGATACCAGATATCTGCACTGGTCATTTTAATCTTGGGTGCATCACTCACGCTGGTTTGCAATGTGCCACAATATTTTGTCCAATCAGCTTAGCAATGAATCTCAAGAGAACATTATTTTAAATAATATTAAAGATTAAGCTCATATTAGTGTTAGAGGATTTTCAAAAACTTTATCATCAAAAAACTTAGCACCTGCATATCTCTATGCAGGAAACCACCCACACCAAGCTAATGTTTAATAAACATTCTTGGCATATACTTGAAAAATGCACAGACAAACGATACCTAGAAGGACATATTTATTCACAAGAAAAACAGTGTTCTCCCAAGCTGCCATAATGTACATTTATACAGAGGGTCAGAAATTCTTTACAAAATCAAAAAAGTTAGAAAATAGTTTAATATGAAACATGACTCAACATACATTGTCAGCTGTCATTCAAAAAAAGTTTCAGTTTGGTGTCAGTTAAATGCATGTTCATAAAGTATAGTGAATGCCAGCATAATCATTACAAAATTCAAATAAACTAAAGTCTAGAAAAAAATACAAATCTCATGCAGCATCTTGAAAAAGGGCCTGAGAGTGTGTTTATAAAGGTAAATAAATCCAGAAAAGATTTTTGATTTCCTCATGTCAACAGCAAAAACATTGAATGATATTAATTGGTCAGTCACAGTCTTATTTTGATAGATAAGAAACATGAAAGCCATTTTGGCAGCTACATGATAAAACCTTTGCCACTTTCAAAATGCTTAAAGTTCTGTCATGGCATCTTTGACATCAGAGAAATGCAAGTGGTATACAGGCATTAGACAGGACATTATTGATCATACAATCCTATTACTGTGAAGAAAGCTAGCCCACAAGACAATCATTTGTGCTAAATGCTTACTGTTACATGTCTGAGGTTGTTCGTTTAAGACCACAACTGCATGGATGCATAGGACTAAGGCTTGGATCTACATCCACAGTGTAATTCCTAAAAAATAACTACAGTGTATCATTAACTGAACCATTTATGGTTTTCATGTTAGGAATTATGGTTTTGAGATTATTTTAAAATTATATTCAACAACCTTCCTTTAGTCCTTCCTTTAGTATGAAATTGTCTTTTAAAGGTATAGTTCAAAGGATCATTCATCAGTAACTCATGCCCATGTTATTCCAAACACTTATCATTGACTTTTGTGAAATACAAAAGGGGACACTGAGCTAATTTTAGGGACTGGACACTTTAGTCTCCATTCACTTTTATTTTTTTAAAAACTATGCATTGAAAGCCAATGATGATTCAGCTTAAGGTCCCATTTTGTGTTCCATAGAGGACAAAAATCCAAAAAAAGGTTTGGAACAACGTGTTGGTTAAGCAATGACAGAACTGTAATTTTAGGGTTATCAGATATTCTTAAAGTTGCTATTAAGTTATTTTTTGACTGGGTGACTGACTGACTCTTTTATGTACCGCACAAATGTCACCTCACCCCACATTAATCATGCACCAAGCTCTTTAACACATCACACAATGTGTCCAGGGAGAGAGGCTGAGCTAGACACGCCAGGGTACACTGATGAATGCCCTTTTCCAAAGTGTCTATCTGAAGTAAACAAGAACAACAGCCCAATCTGCATTTTAATGGATTACACGTCACCACGGCACATCCATTGCAGGCATAACAATGACACTGATACCTACTATAGATGTGACCATGTGACTAGGGCCAATAAGAGGCTTGAGATTTTATATTCTTGACATTTTTTGTTTTGATCATTATGTTTTAATACATTCACATAGATTCACTTAGATGTGGCTAAGCAACCTGTAGGCAAATGTAGTACCAATTCAATCATCTTTTATTATTCTCACAGTAAGTGTTGTTTTTATTGGAAATCAACATGTAGAAGATGTATATCCATTTACAGTCCAGCTTGGAAAATTCAAGGCAACTGGTCGGATTGGGCAAACATTTTATGAGTTCTGCTTGCATCACGTAAGACTGCCAATTGTTGAGTTGACTTTTATTAATAGTATGTAAAAAAGACAGATATTTGATTTGCAAGGTAGAAAAACACTCAGACAGTAATAAGAAATAGAACATAAGGCTCAAAAGGTTTAATAACAATATGCAGACAGGTTATAGGTCAGGAGGCAAAGTGCGGAAAATCAGCTTATTGCTCTCCTTTTGCACCCAAAATCATATTTTACACACTGCATGATCATATAAATACACTATACAATAACATAAAATAAAAAATATATGGTTCGGCTTGGATATGCTGGTGATAGCACTAGCACCAGTAGAAAAAATAATGATTGAAAAACAGTCATATGAAAAAGGCACTTTGCGGTGGTGTTGAATAACTCTTGTTATTCAATCTGTAAATGAGAATGATCTGTCTTTTCCTCAGGCTGGGAAACACATCCAAGCTTGTCCGCTCTCCATGTGAGTAAGTCTAAACCATACGTTTATTATGAGGCACTGCATATAACCAGAACCATTTTCTCTTTTCCAGAAGGTAACAAGTTCCTACTTCATGCAGACTTCTGTGTTCCATCCTATTTACGATCCTTTGTTCCATTTTTGTTTTCTCGGAATTGAGAGGGGATCAGCTGCTACATTTCATCATCCTTCCTTACAGACATCCAGGGTCTTGTCTTACTCCATCTCGCCATCTCTGTCTCACTGTCCATCAATCACCACATCCTGTTCTTATACCTCCACCTCACGCGGACCTTCCTGCACATCAGATGCTACTCGGATATCGAAGCAGGTCACCATCATGATGCGCGACTTGCATAGGTTGACGCAGTATTCCAGTTCAGTTGTAACCTGCTCTAATGACTCCAGGTATTCCTGCGACTCCTGATCCAAATCCTGATCCACCTCAACTGTATACAACAAACCAGCAAAGATGTTAAATGCAGGTAAACAGCACAGAGTCAGATTTGTCTGATTTGTTTGAAGCAGTACATTCAATTTTAAGATAAACTACACGTAAAATAGGCAATTCATGAGGTTGACTAAGAGAACGTCAAAGTGTGCAAAGCTATCATGGCAAAGACTGACCTCTTTAAAGACGCTGAAACTAAGAAATTAAAACTAATTTTGACCACTATATAATTCCCATACATTTTTTTTTGTTTTGATTAGTTTTTTTTTAAACAATATATATATATTTTTTTAAATAAAGAATAAGTAGGTGTCCAAACTTTTGACTAGTGGGGTAAAAGTATGTATAATGTTCTTACACTCTCCTATCCACTTGCTGGGGTCCATCATTAGTCTGCACTTGGTGTCCTCCAGCTCCTCTTTCAGAGTCTTATGTTTGGCTCTGAGATCTCTGATCTGCTGCTGTCGTTTCTCAAGAACCTTCAATTTAGTGTTAAAGTATGTCAGGCCCTGTGGACAAAAGATGGACATGCTTTTTGTTAAAAATGGCAATTTCATATCATAGACGTCAGACTGTGAGACTGAGAGGAAATATGTTTTTGACAAATTACCCAGCTAACAATTTTAGGTTGTAAGAATGTTTCCCTTCTGTTTCTATTAAGTAACAAAATTGTTAAAAAATTATTTTGAAAGTTCAAAATGTCCAGTGTTTTAGATACACTGTGTTTTAGAAAATTATGGTGTTTTAGAAAATTATTCAATTTTTTTTAATTCTGAAACATTTTTACAACTTTCCACTAACAACTTAAAATAATGTTTTATACCTGATATAGACAATATATAATGGTAAAAATATTCTACTAACATTACTGCAAAAAATGTAACTTTGAGAGAACGTTTAAAGAACATTAGCCAACATTCTGAGAACATTCTCTGTTAGCTGGGTATTCAGTAAGAATACACTTCACTTCAATGCCCATTGCTCAATGCAATTTCTCAAAATTACTTAAATTTGCCCCTGACTGTTGCATTTTCTGCAAAAAGAGCCACAGGATACAGCTCTAGAATGGTACTGTGATATTTTCCATGTATTATAATGGAATAATACAAGTTTCCTCTCATGGTTGTATGTTACAGTTTGATTGACTTATTCAATCAATGCTGATTTTTCAATGTACCTTCTCAAAATCCTGAACTGACTGCTGAAACAAAGAGGAAAAAAATGTCAGAATGTATAATAAGGCCTAAAGATTCACAACATGCTTGCACTCTAATTATCCATTTAAAGGCTGTGCACAATACTTGGCCAACATGAACCCCTGGGGAAAAACCCTGTGCAATAATACTGCAGAACATATGACAGAATGTAAATCTTGAGTATTTTGCAATACAAATTTTCCTTTAAAAACCTGAAAGACAAATTGAGTATTATCTTCTTAGATCTATCTGAAGATAAAGCAAAGAACTATCCCCTGATTTAAGGTATATTCCTTTAACAAGTCATGTCCTGGGAGAAGCCCTCTTTCATGATGTAGATTTTTACTGAAGCACTTCACTCGTGCAGTTAGACACTTTTTTTTCCGAGGTTTACTATGCTGGCTCCTGTTTAAACTAATTGCAGCTAGTTAACTGCTATTCATTATAAGATATTCAATAATAATAATGATAATAATATTCAAGTTTTGCTGTTTTAGTCCTTATAAAAGAAAGTATGATTAAAGATACTCAAATGCAATCTTTACAGACCATATTGCTCAACATTATCAGTGTACTTTTTATTAAAAAACATGGCTGAAAGGATCTTTGTTCAGTACAATGTCATAGGTATTAATGTTGTACATGGAGCTTATTGCCGAGCTAAAGATATTGCTCTTTACATATGAAACAGTGGATCAACCTAGATCAAAGACAATCTTTAGATGCCAGAAACATCTGATCTCTGACATCTCAGCTATCATCATCAGCTAACATGCTGCCAGATTTGTAAGATAAACAGTGGTAAGTCACAGTGACAGTTCATGTTAAATTGGTGTGTATCAATCATAAATGTATGTAAATTTCCCATACAAAACTTGAATCTAACATATTTTGCATTGCCATGAGGAAAGTCTGTAATTTGTCAAAGATAACCCATTCTAACCTCATCTGTATTTTCCTTTCTTTGACGCTGAAGCCGTTCGACATCGTCAATCTCATACACCTTGATCTCAAAAGGTTCCTTTAGTGGTCCAGACATAGGAGGAAGGTCCACCCACTGGCCCGTGGTCCCAGTCTTACCCAGGGATGAAGTATCTGGCAAGGGAGCTGGGATGAGACGCCGCCTCTGGAGGCCTTGCACATTAAGAAAAAGAAAAATGTGAGATAGAAAAGGTAACATCGAATTGGGTATAGGAATGCAATACAAAGGGAAAAATAATGGATGGGCAAAGCAAGCTGTGTCTGTTACATTTATGGTATATAAAAGATGGAACAGATGTTGAAGAATATACTGAACCATGTTTGTTATTTGTATACATGTAAATATATATGAGGTAGCAGACTTCATATCAGGAATTCATATCAAAACCTCTTACCTCAACTGCATCTGATCTGTCCACCATGCAGTTTAAATAACTTATATGAAACTATACTATATTTGTCTCTAGTATGCATCTTGTTTGCATACATTGTAATAAAATTCAACATAAAATAAATACAGTAAATACTTACAACATTCATCATATTTCATTGTTGGTGTTACACATTGGCTTGTAATAAACCATAAAAATATAAACTTTCAAAACCTTATATTTAGATAAGCTCTCTAAATGATTAAAGATACCACGTTTTGAGAGCATTCTAAATATTAGACTATATGGACGGTTAGAAGACACTTTACCCTTGCTTATGACATCTATAGCACAAAGTACAAAATCAATATGACAGCATTAAAAACTTTTAATATATGTCATTGGAAAAACAGGTGGCGGTACTCACCATTTGACCTCTTCTTAGGTGATTTGGAGCTCCTTGTGCGACCAGAGGAAGAGATCCCGCTCTCACTCATGGAGTCATGGGCTGAAGAGGCACTGCCAGTGGCCTCACTGTCACGGATCATGCTCTCATAACCACTGCTTCCACCACTGTGGTAGAAAAGTGCAGTTCGTCCCATGGCAGGAGGCAACTCTCCACTTAAGACGCTACTGTTATCACTTCCATGCCCACTGCTGTAGCGCTGAGGTCGTCTGGGTGCTGTGATTTTACTATATGGAGACGGGAGAATGGGGATTGGGGTAGGCTTATCATCATTGACATTTACTCCACTGTCATTGCCACTGTCTGAATCACCTGATCCTCTTGGGTGTTTCCCAGAGGGATTGGCTGTTGCCAACTCACTAACACGACTGTTTGCTGCCCGCATTGCTTGCTTGGTACCCATTACAGTTCCTCTTGTTGATTTACAATTGCCCCCTACCACTGCCCGAGGTAATCCAGTCTTTCCTGAAGGTGGAAGGTTGGCATTCCTTGTTGCTGGTGCAGCAAGAGACTTAGTGGATGAGCTCAAGGCTTTGGAGTTGCTTGCAGATAATGTACGAGTTTTGTTTGTATTAACAGGTATTGGTCTTGCATTAAGGCTGCCTTTGACAAGTCCACTTTTTACAGTGGATCCTGGATTTATACAGGGAGGTGGAGAGGTAGCAACTGGAGAAGATGTGGCAACTGGTGATCCAAACCTACTGACAGATTTGCTGGACTTGCTGTTGAGACTAGCTCCACTGTTTTCTCGACTAAGAGCAGGTTTGGAACCCAAAGATGAAAAACTGTCACACCTATCTAGAGATACCTGGCTTCCATAAAGATGACCTGTATCACCTCTAGCTCCTCTAGCCTTAAGACTGGAGGTCGCTTTCATCAAACAATGGTCTGACTTCAAGTTAGATGCTCTTAAACTATTTGTGTCACCCTTACAGAGAAGATCGATCTCATCCTCTGAACCTGTAGATCTTGGTGCTGAAGACTTTCCTGCATCAAAAGCAGATTTCAAGGCACTTGAGGGAAACAGGATTCGATTCTTTTGATCCAGACTGGATTTGCGAATTGGAGGAGGAGGTGGTGATACATTGCCAGGTTTTGACTTAGTCTCCTCCTGCTTGCTTGTCTTTCCATTTTTCCCTAAGGAAGAAAACTTCAAACTGCCTGTTGATGAACCAATATCTTGAGCAACTTTGACATCAATAGATGTATGAATGACTGGAACAGTCCCCAGTGTCGTTGCACCTCGTCTGAGCTGTGGCATTTTGCTTGGGGACTCAATCTTCCTGCTGTTACTGGATTTTTCACAACCATCCACCACCCTTAGGGAAGGGTTTGACCCCAGTGTTTTGGGTATTCGAGGTACACTGTTGCTGCTTGTGCCTGCTTTTCTTGCAGGGATTCCACTCATTCCATTTTTAACCAGTTTGGAAAAAGAACCTGAATTTGAGGTTATAGAAGACTCCAATGAACCATCAGTTCGATGCCATTGATTTTCTGGTATACAGTCTTGCCTAGGTGGCTCACGTCTCCAGTTGCTACTGGAGCTGCTTCCATTAATGCTGATACTCTGGGATACGGATGAGGTAGGATTTAATTTCCTCGAAAGACTAGACTGGACAATTTGAGAGTCACGTAAGGACTGGGGACCAGACAGATGAATGGTATTAGCCTTTGCCAGTTTTGGCACACATTTTGCAGATATCTTTGCTGCCTCTGGAGAGGATGGGCACTTGCTAAGGGATAGTTTGCTTGATGTAGCACTGTCGCTGTCCAACTCTGAGAAGCTACAGCCACTATCATTTAAAGAGTTCTTGGGCTCCTTCTGGGGGCTGCTTTGAAACATGCTTAGAGATTCAAGGTAGAAACTACTGTCTGGGTCAATATGAGTACCTTGTGGGAAAAAGACATCTGCTGACTGAGCACCTTCACTCTCCAGGGTGCAGACACTTACTTCACTGAGCCATGAGGTGATAGAAGAACCACAACTTCCAAATGAAGCAAATGTTTTCTCCTCTGGTGGTGCCACCATTTTATTGTTTGTCTCTGAGGTACCAACATTGCATGTATAGGCATCAAACTCATCATTGATACTGCTAATGATGCTTACAGGTCGTGACCCTGAAGCAAGTGCCTGTAATGAGCAGTCACTATTGAAGCTAACAATACTGGAGGGCCTCCCATTGTCTACAATATTTCCAATCGACAACTCTTCCACAAGAGTAAACACAAGTTCATCCTCACCATTCAATTCCACTGGCTGTTGGAGGGTCACAGTTGTTCTCAATATGTCCTTGTCCATGCATTTCTCTCTAAGGTTGGACCTCAGTTCCACTGGAGTCCTAGGGTTAAAATGATGGACCCTGACAGGTGAATTCCCATGTGAATCACTTCTTTTTTGATGGCTCATTCCGATTGGTGGTATTCTCGTGGCACATTTTTCTTCTGTTTCACTACTGACCCTGACAAAGTCTCTTTGTTGTGGTGGTGGGGGAGCAGGCTTGGGTAACTGCTTTTTATTATAAAAGATCTTTTCCCTAACCACAGGCTCTGAGTTTTGGGATGCTATTGATTTACATTGTTTTGCTGGAGCTATATTGTCTGCCAATTGCAGCTTTTCACCATCTGCACTTGTCCTACACTCACTCTCAGACATGTCTCTTGGATCTTTGTCTGACGTGTTGGCACTTTGCCACTTGGAATGTTCTAATTTAGGCTTGTGCTTTGGACTGTTGGGCAGTTTACTAGCTACAGAAATTGACTTTTTGGATATGCTGTCCTGTGTTAGTGAAAATGCTTTGGTAGGTGCCTTGGGAGAAACTGAAATGGAACTAGAGCCTTCTTTCAGTTTGGCTGCACCACACTCCATTTTAGGGCTTGCAGAATTTTCTCCGGATTCTCCAACAAAAGCTGTAGGTTCCTCACTACCATCAATACATTCCAATCGCTCCTGAAGCTCAGCAAATGTGTTGCATTTGAAGTGATCACAGTCAACTGGCCCATCTTTCCCTCGTTGCTTACGGTTAAGAGAAGGTATGATAGGAACAAAGGCCGGAGGACCTTCATTGTCGCTCAGCTCTCGGTCAGAGATGGCAGCTCCACTGGGACCAACATAAATGACAGTGTCGCATGATTGCTCACTGCTTGAAGAATAGTCAGGATCACTGAGCAGTGATGGTAGATCTGGGTCAAGGGCCACAGTTCGAGGATGGAAAGGACGCAAGTGTGGTGGTCGGCGGATCCTTCCCTCATCACAGGAACTCTCTCCTCCAGAAGAACTGGACGCATACTTCAAAAAGACAAAGACTATGAAACAACTGTGAAAAATGTCTTTTTCAAGTCTGTTTAAATGTCTTAACATGCATTCATTAATAAAAAATTACAGACATTAGTAGCCTTCTGAAAATAAACATAACAGTATGTAATAATATTAAAAATAATATTAAAAATAGTCAATTAATAGTCAATTTAACTATTATTTGGATTCATCTAGTTAAGGAAATAGTTAACCTTTGATTTCTTTTTCCTTATGCGATGGATTCGGGAGGCCAACTGAACGGTGGTGAGAGAATCTGTATAATTGACAGGGGAGTCAGAGATGTGGGCAATCATGGTTGTCCTACAGTTGATGTTCCCAAGGGAGTCTCGCAGTAACATTGTAAGCTTGCTATCCCTGAAAAAATACATCACAAAATATATATTTTCATTGTCAGCATAATCACAGAGTGAAAGATTGTCAGCAGAAAGCTGTTTACTCGGATACTGAGGGAGCCAAGCCATTAAACGTTGCCTAAAAGCACACAACCATAGAAAGTTTCACACTGTATATTACTGACATAATATTAAATCATAAAATTCACAAACTGTCTATATTGCAGTACTGCCAAATGTACACATTGACCAGGTTCTATAATGGTGAAAATTTGGTATATGCAATCTCGACAAGATACCGGTCTCTTTTAAAGCATTTTTTAAAGTGACATGCGTGATTCATCTATGAACTCAGCAAAATGCAGATAAACAGCAATGCATCAGCCAAGAAATAAACCTGTCAACACAAGCTCACAAGTATGAGCTTGCTGCTGGCAGCTTTCATTATGTGCTCAAATCCTTCTGTATTACGTCTTCTATGGGACACGATAAACCTCAGGCAGATGTCTTGAGAATTATCATGCACTTATTTTTTTAAGATGTTAGTACTATGTTCATCACAAACCTACAAAATTTTTTTTAATACAATTTCTTAGTCCTACTAGCATTTAAGAACAAAATGAAACTTTACAAGATGTATGTTTCCTTACTTGTATGGAACGTGTTTGGCTCCGTTGGCCAATGCCAGTATGACGTTGCCTAGTGCCGTGAGGGACAGGCAGAGACCTCCTCCTCCGTCCCTGCTTTTACTCAGCACTTTCTCACAGCTTCCCAGGTCAATGAGATGCAACCTGCTCCTGCCTCCAGACACTGAAGAGAGCAAAATACACAAATAATAAAGTCATTCCCAGGCCTGAACATTCAGGTGTGTGAGAACGTTTTTATTACGTTTTCATACAATTTCATTACAAACCAAAATACGTAAGTACCATTAAATAAGTCTGTCCTAGATTAAACAAATCTAGGACAGATTGTGTGTTTGCAAGGTTGGTAATATACTAAAATGCTTGGTAATATTAAAAGTGCTAATATAATAAAATCATGTAGCTATGAACACAAAATTAGAGCAGTTAAAGCACAATTCATTACTTCCTCCTCCCAACATAAAATCACTTACATTATAAGGTGTAATTCCGAAGTTAAACACTTCTGAGCAAAGCAAACTGGTGCACATAAAATTAAATAAGCACAGCTGACCCGACCAAATCACCTGAGTGAGGTTAATGTCCCATTCACTTCAGGTACTTTCAGTTTAACCATCCATGCAACAGAAGATACAAATGCACTGACAACAACACTCATTACTGATCAAACTGACAGTTTGAGATTCTGCCTTTGCGGTTATAGCAAGTTGCTGACACTCCCACACTGAGGTAGTGTTGGGTAGAGCTAGGAGAGGCAAACACACGACATATTAATAAACACCCCCAGAGATGACCTGCGGCTGACAAGAATCTGTGTGATTTATTCATGAGTAAGTTACATAGCCGTTATGATTCAAAGCTAGAACAGCCTGGCCTAGATAAACAGCTATATTCATACTATGCTCAATATGAGACATAAATACACACGTGGGTCTGGACTAAGTCCCAGTGATCTGTTGTTTACTCACTTTGTACTTATGGATTAAACAGACTGTTGTCATGAACTCAGAACAAAGCTCCTGCAAAAAGTTGCCTATACTAGACAAAAGGGTTAATGTGCACCAACTTTGTTTTGCAGTAAGACATCCAAAATGGTGACAAAATTAAAGGCAGTTTCTACATATTAGTTCACTTATAAAACTAAATTTCATTAGATGTCATTTTTTCTGAAACTGATACATTGGAGCAGATAGTAAAGATAAAGCAGTCAGTATACATGAGAACAGACATGTAAAGGTGGTTAAGAGAGTGCCCAAACTGTGCAGAATGGCTAATGATGGCTTCTTTAAAAATGGTAAATATAAGATTACATTATGACTTTTGATCTGCTTAACATTTTTTGTCCATTATGTCATTTACATTTTGATTTTAAAGTATTTGTGGGTTTACTGTTACTCTAGAATATGAAAATTAGTGACTACACAGAATGAGTACATCCAAGTGTGTTAAAAGCGTTGAATGGTAATATAAGTCTAACAAAACAATTCGGCTCCCACAAATGGCTACCAGAATACATGACAGAAGGGGACGGACAATCTGAATATACAATGGCATAAAATACCACAAACCATGTGAATTATCATTATGTCATTATTCTCATTCATAGTTTTACTACAATCGTCTCACACAAAGTCATGCGGAGGGACAAAGGGTGAATCTGAGCTAACAATCGACACACACTGGGTGATATTATACGGGCTAAATAAATGGGCTATTACACATGATGATATAGAAAAATGCTAGACCCTAAAACCAGACTACACTATATCATTACGCTTGTGAAGAAGCTATTTCTAGCAATTTCTCATTCTTTTTTACAAAGGCACATCTCCACAGTTTTGAAAATCAGCAGGCTTGATAAAGCCATTTAAAGATGCTTCCACAGTAATTCAAAGTGTTTTGAGATGGTGGCCAACACAGCATTTACCTATGCAAATTAGCACTGGGATGGCATGGTGACAGGTGCCTCTACACTATGATTAGAGCTGTTAGCTTCTCATGAATTATTGCTTTCTGTTAAAATTCCCATTAAGGTTTAATGAAGTGGTCAAGGCAGACATGATTGATTTCCCTCCTACCATGATGGAGTGAGTGGCAAATTAAAGGAATTCTGGTAATTCTGAGTTGTCCTGTAATATCACAGCTATTATGTTGATGAGCTGAGGATGTATTTTTGCTTTCACTGGGAAAGTGAGGAGGAGGACGGGAATTATACCAGACTGAGTATAATCGATTTACTCCATGCAGAGACTTCACAGCAGTATCGTTTCGCATACATGCGATACAAATGCAAGACTTACTTCCACCCTTGCCGCTCTTCTCCATGCGATACTGGTAGATGTGTAAGGTGAACAGCATGTGGGAATTGCGACGGTCTTCCTCATCTGCATCCGGCTGGTTGATGCTACGTGCCGCAATGGCGGCATCAAGAAACAGGGCGGCTTTCTCTGCAGTGGGAGCCCGTAACTCACTCTGGTTCTGAAGCTAAAACAAAGAGAAGATGAAGAAAAAGTTTGATACTGAAGTGTAATGCATTTTTAAACAGAAAAATACAGTGATTTAAATACAATACTTTTTGTATACTAAAAGTACTTTACAAATTAAAAGTACTTCACTTAATTTTTATTATGTTTTCTAAGTAAACATATGGCATGACTTTAACAGCACATTTTATGCAAAAAGTTTAAATAAACTAGTTTTACTCAAGTAATATGTAATATTTAGTATGATGGTTTCAGCTTTCAGCCTGTAATAGGTTATACAATGAAGATAAATTTTAATATAAAGATCATTAAGAAATTTATCCTTAAGTTGTAAATTGCACATATTCACTTTATACAGTGCCACATTATACTGCCCAGCACTAGCTGGAGCTGACAAAAGAAATCAAAGAAACTGAGCCTCTTAACACAGTTCTACACAATTAAATGAGTCTCAGGGGCAATCAGAGAAACAAATACACCCATGGAGAGAACTGCATTATTGAGGAAGAAAATGAGTTAGATGAGGGGACAGAGGTCAGCATCTCTGTTTCTGTGGAAAGCTTGATGGAACATGAGTTTGAAACAGACATTGGGTATAATTATGGTCAGTGGCACATTTCAAAAAGCACTCATGCATCTAGAATGGGCTCTTTCAGAACAACAGAAGATCTTTACTGCAGTGCCCACCAACTGCCTCTGGAGCTGGTGAGAGGAGAGGACATTGGATGCAGAGATGGGTGTAGGCCCACTCCCTAAATCTAAACTTCACAGGCCTCAAGGCAGCCTTTGAAGTCTGCTTCATATGGATCCACAAAAAACAACATCTGATGCCAACACCTGGCGGCGCTTTTAACTACCCTCTACCTACCCCCAAACTCCAACTACCCCCTCCTGATATTTACCCTCTTCCAATAGAAGGTAAGAGGGGGAGGGAGAGTGAAAAAAACAGCAGCTCACCCAGATGGATCCTGATGGGGCACTGAGTATAGAAGCCACCACAACATCTGCTCTTCAATTTGAAATGTAGTGATTAAACTCACTAAATTTCACTCTATTCTGTAATAACTGCTACTGCTAAGGGAAAAATACAGTTAAAGCAAAAGAAAATTGGTAAATAAACTAGAAGGCCCAAAATGCTACATTGATTTTTACAGGAAATTTGGCCACATATTGAAGTTATACAGCATTCCTGTTTCCATTGATAGATAGTCCCATACCAAATACATTATTCGAGCCAATGTTGCTACGTTAGGTTTAGTCTCAACCCTGGACAGTTGAATGGCTGAATGTCTGATGCATAAAAATGGAAACACTTTAGGAGTTTATTGTCATCTGATTCTACAGGACTTTTGTGTCACATTTTTTAAAACTGCTAAAGAGTCCAGACCTTCTGTTGTGAAGGTCTAGGAAAAGTTAGGCTGGTCTGGATACTCAGACAAACAGACAGTGCCACACTGTTTACACATTTTCATTTTTACGAACACAGTAAAAATGTAAAATTGTAAAGTTACTCACCTGCGTTCCACAGATCGGGTCTTCACGCAGGTAGACACCAGGCGACTGTCCATCCTGCATACTTCCTGTGGGTACATCGGATAGCAGGTCCTGCAAGCTCTCGTCCTTGCCGTAGATTTCCACAGCTGACACTCGCACAGAGAAGCGTGTACCAGTCTTCTCCTTTCGCTCGTTGATGAGTTTGAAAAGCCAGGATATGGCACAGGGCGCAATGCCAAGGCCCTGCGTGGAGCTGTCTGTGCCAATCATGGTGTACGTCTTGCCTGGTAAGAGACAGAGAGAAAGCTGTTGATTCTGGCAGGATGACGATGATGATGAGCCCTCAATGTGAAAGTGTTTCAAGTGCAGGCATTTCTATCACTGATTTGGTGAGATAATGGTGCTTTGATAATAACCACCAATCATAGTAGACCATTATCTGTACTTGAATAGGATCTGATGGCAGTTTTAAACAGCTGATCAAGTTTGAATTTTTATGTTAATAGACAGTTAAAACATTTTTTTAAACTGATTGATTATATGGGCGTTCTACAATGCTATTGCAGACATGCAAGTGTTAATCTGAGGTTTTGTCCTTACCAGCTGTGGCCGGTTGTGTCATTGACAAGCTATGAGCAATACTGCACTTTGTCGGCCGCTTGATTAATACATTAACCAACATGGAACGTCATTATTTTAATAATCCACTCAAATTTCAACAGATAAAGGGAAGTCTTTGATTTTTTGGGACATTTTTCTTTGATATTGTCCTTAAAGATGAGGGCAGCACTATTGAGTACTGCATCAGGTTAAAACAAAGCTAGAGATGAACAATATTTCATTAGGACAGATCTGTTTTAAAAACATCATAAATAATGCTTGAGAACTGAGACCACATGTAGTAAATGATGGAGAAAAACATTTAACAAGCATAATTGGCACTAGCGCAAACCTCTGATGCAGTAAGTGCAGTGAGTAAGTGTACTGTAAGGATCAATTAGTCAGAGTTTAATTACACACTCTAGCCTCTGGCCTCTCATCCACACACACACACATATACACACACACACACGCAAACTCACACACACAGCTGCTCTATTTAAAACAAACTAAACATTCAGTCTATTATAAAACATCAAAATAAATTACTGCAAACGTCAAATAAATGACTGTAAAATAAGAACAATGTTTGTTATAACTGGCAATTCAGGTCATTGTTGTTGTGTTTTGAGGAAAGCTTACCAACTTTAACATGACCAAAGCAGAAAATACAGCCATCGGCTCCGTTGACCACTGACTGAATCACTTCAGCCACTGTCCCTGAGCAAACTTCAGCCTGTAGAAACAAACAATGTAACATTTTAGTGGCTTATGTGAAAAACATACCACAAAATGTACTGTGGTATGTACAAAATGTATGTACTGTGTTGTTGATCAACTGGCAGGTTAATCTTTTCATTTCTTTGCCAAAGTAATTTTATTTGCTTAGCATATGTTAATTTTTTACCCTGGTTTTAGAATTAAGTTTTACTTTATAAAGATAATTTTAAAAAGTATAAATTGCATAATGCTGCATACAGTGAAAGCTGTTTAATTCAATGTCATCATTTGAACCGGAGCTCATTGATTTATTCACTAGCCAAAGTAAACCACAGAAAACACCAATAAAAGCAGCCCCTCATCACAGATTCATCAGACACAAGCAGCTTTACACAGGCTGCACTGTACAGCCATATCGCTACAATCTGTTCCACTAGGCCCGGTCCCATGAGACAATTTGGGACTGAAGCAATTTCCTCCCATAGATCATAACACACACATTCTTACAAAAGACAGAGTGCAGCCCAGTGCTTTGCTAAGAAATATGCCCCTGTGGTCTCACTAAACCACACACATGGTAGATTTGGAGAATTTACTGTTGCACAACTTCGCTGAGCTGGTACTGAGATTTGAAAGTCTTGAGCTGGCCGTGATTTATAGACAAGACCGTCACATACTGGATCAAGTCTGAGTAAAAGCTCTTTTAATCAATAATCTGTTTTAAAAACACTGGCATCTATTTCTTCTGTTGAGAATGTGACCTAACAAATTCTTGTCTACAGCTGTGTTCCAAAACAAAGCTGTCTGGCTGTCAACTGCCTACATCCTAGTTAGTGTGGAACATCATAAGTTATCAATGTGAAACACTCTTCATAGGTAGCAACACTGCTTACCTTACAAATAACACAAAAGGGTCCAACTGATTCTAATAAGGTTGGACTTTAGCTATATATATCTATATATATATATATAGTATATGATTAATTTTCTTCTCAGCTGTAATTGCTTTTTCTATAAAGGATATGCAGTGTTGCTTTAAAATTTAGACTGTTAGACTGTATACTGTTGCCTTAAATTAAGAAAGGTAGGTAGAAAGAAAGGTAGACAGCTCACTGGGTTTTGGAACAGAGCTCAAAAGATCAGTGAAAACCTTATTTGTCACTAAGTAGCTCTATGTGACAACTAAATTGTTTGCACTTAATCATATTCAAGGACAGGGAAGTCTTCTAAAGTTTCTCTTGTTTAAGTGTGAGGCCATTTGTTAGACACTAATCTTGATATGGATGCCATGGCAGCTTCGGAGACAGATAATGAACTGTGAATGAGGTGCTAGATATGTGAGTCTGGAATTCAAACTATTTCCTATACTTAAAGAAACAGCTGTTGGGCTCATACTTTGAAGCACGGTGCTGTCCCAAAACAGGCATTTTTCCGTTAAGCCCCTTGCCCTGCTAGGAATGTGTGTGTGTGCTTCTCGGATATCTTCCTGACACTAACACAATATTTTTGCCTCAAAAGTATCATACACTCTGTACAACAACCAGCAAAAGTACATCTCCAGGGTGAGTCTTACTTGAGAGGCATCTTGGGGAAAAACGGCATCGAAGGCAAACATCTTTGGAGCAGGCAGCACTGCACGTCTGTGCACTGAGATGGGCTGTGTGTTGAATGAGGGATCAAAGAGGGTCAACTGCTTCTTGCGAGTGTCCACCTTTAAAAAGGACATGGACTCAGACGAATCCAGAACTCCCAGAGGCGGACAGATTCTCATCATCACTTTGACCTAGTGAAAGAAAATTAAGTGAATAAAAAGTTTATTCCAGTCATCAAAGCTACATAAGAAAGGCAAAGGACAATATAGGTCACATAAAGTGATGGATATCAGTTTGAACAAAGAAATATTGACTTAACACCAAAGAGTGTGGCATAATTTTTTCTCATTCAACAACTCATTTTACAAGGTAAATACAACTGAAAAGAGACAGAACCTGACTATAAAACAACCTTCAACATAACATTTCCATTGACCACACACAGAGCACACTAACAAATCCAGCCATTAACTCAGTAATTCTGCACACTGTCACGATTGTGTCACGGTGAACCTCTAACATTTGCAGCAAATACAGTAGAGTAAAACAAACATACTGTAGGAGAACCTCATGCCCTCAATATATCTTTCAGAGCCACACAAAGCAACAGTATTCTACGGTTGATTTGTAGCAAAGATATAATTACAGCACTTGGGCTCCACTGCTACAAAACAATGTCTGCACTGCTGATCCTATTCCACGGCACCCGGGGCCAAGCAGCATGCCTGCGCCACAGCGTCGGCCCCGCGTGAACTCCCCCTCACCGCTCTGCAGGGGCCGATTACACTGATGGACATGTGCACGTGGGGAACGAATTACACTGGCTGTGACTTTGGAAATAGGCTGCCATATATGACTGGCCATAGAATGGGGCCAGCCATATAGACAGCACAGATATGTGGGCTTGGGTTGAACCACTGAGCTTTACATCTGTTGGCCATTTGATACAATGTTTGATCCCTTGGCTGTTGATTTTTCACGCCTTGTGTACAGGGAGTATGTAATGCTGCCCCTCAAGTTTCAGCAATTAACTCAAATGTACCTACAACTGTGCTGTAATATGACCTTGTGTAAAATGTAATGAAACTCCCACAAGAATAGAATACAATAGTCTTGTGTGAGGCTGACCGGAAACAGACCAAAAATTAAGTTATTCAGAACCTAATTTGGAATATCTCAGCTCTCAATTTCGAATCATGTTTGCACATATCCCAACCTGGAGTGTCACAAATTAGGAATGAGACCACAGCTGTATGACATCATGATGCCACCATTAAATAATGTAAGGAGGCCTCAAGATAACGTACAGTTGTTTAAAATAAGACAAAATTAGCAATGAAATAAGCAAAAACTAAAAACTAGTACATTTTTAATGAACAAAAATCAGTCTAGTTATGCCAAGTCTGGTTATGTGCTAGAATATTATTTGGTTAGAAATTAAGAGTGGGAGAGCTTTAAAAATTGTTGTAGACAATGGTGTGGACTTGAAGTCAAAACTACTGGTCTAAATGTTTTTATGAACTTTTATGGTGATGTTTTCCCCTTTTGGTGCTTGACTGTAACTATCTACTGTAAAAACATGACATGAGGGGCTTTCTTCTGGACAAGTTGATCATTGTGCAAAACAGTCACACATAGACGGCTGGGCAATTATTCTAATGCCTGTAGCTTTTTATAGTTACGATAAAAGCTGCCAACAACTGGTGTCCATTCAGGCAGCATCAGATGCATGTTTGCAGTGGAAGGAAGAGGAAGCTCATTAGTGAAGCTGGGTTGTAATGAGTCTGTTCTCAATGGGCACTTATCAATCATTTCAGCAGGCTACAGCTTTTGGCATAATGTTCTACAATCATTTCTCTGAGCAGGTGGCATCTATCTGGAACAAATCCACACCATTACTATATATATTCTGTAATATGATGTTTAAGACAAAACTCTCTGGACAATAAGGAGTGGCATGTGGATGTTGAATATCTCTCTACTCTTGGCTTTGATCCCAACCCCAGATCCCAAAAACACAAGCTATTTACCAAGAGCAACATAACCAGTCGCTTCTGTTTGGGTTCTGCTGGATAATGGATAGTGTGTATTCTAATTTTGAATGCAAAGTTTGTATTTTCTTCTGTAGGACAAAATTATGTGCTGAATTCTGACATTTCTCAATCTTTAAAGATTATGGTAACATTTGCTATTCTACACCTTGTATGGTACAGTTTAAAAAGGAAACCCTGTACTAATGTGGTGTGGGTGTGTATCTGACCTTGCCCATGCCAGGGTTCTCCTTGGCCTTCGACCCCGCCCTGAGCAGACATGGTGGAGCAGGTGGAGGAGAGAACTGGAGAGCAGCACTAAAGTTAGTTGGGTAGATGGAAGGCTCCTGGGAGTAAACCAATGGCGACTGCTGCTTTTTCCTTTTGGACGACAGATTCAGCTTCTGAGCAGCCCTGAGACAACAGACAAAAACACAACAGGAATTATAGATATTCTGTCTATATTATTTAAAACAAGTATTCAGAAATGTTTATGACAAGCAACAAAAACTCAACAAAGCAGTGAACCAAAATCTCTTAAATCCACTTCTATCAAAGGGATTCCATCTGTATCAAGCCTAAACTCTTTGCCCTCACACTAGAAAGTGATTTTCAAGGAACACTGCATACTATTTTCACATTATAGGGGTGTGCATCCGAAATTCAATCTGGTCTTTTGCTGATTGATTTAATGGTATAGCTTGACATTTAAAACTGAATGCTATAAAATCAGAACTGAAAGGTCAAAAGCCCCCATCGCATTGCCAAAGTAAACACAGACTGGGTTCCTTTTTCCCTGTGTCTCTGTAGGCAGTCCTCCCCCTCTCTCTTCACTGTTAAATAGGCACACTGTACCCAGAAACTCTTAAACTGCCCCCTAAAAACACAACACTGAGGCTAATGGGCTCGGCCCTGTAGTTAGGCCTAACATTAGCCATTAGGTAAGTCTGTATTTATAGTGACCCAGCTACAAGCTGGCAATTAATCTGAAAATGCATGTGAGGTATCACTACTTAACTCCACATGGATAAGAGTGGTAGTAACAGTTATGTCAAGACCTTAACCAAAGCAAAGCAACCCTACCAGCAGCCAATATCAATAACCTTAGATTGAACTTTACAATTGTTCTGGTGATTGAATTATCCTATGAGGATAAGACCAGTGTGAGCCAAAGGATATCAAGTGACGTTTGGGGACTTAGCTCCTGTTAAGAGGTACATTAGGGCTAGAAAGCTTGACGGATCACAGCTGTTTTCAGCCGTAATTGATCACAATCACACTAAATGCACATTGTACAGCACACTCAAAATTAGTGAAAGACCAATAGATCAGTCTGGCCAATTAGACAGCAGATGGCTGATATATCTTGATTATTTAAAACACGTGGTCATTCAATTTAGGGTCGGTTGTAAAATCTATCAACAGAAACTGTCAATGACCAGTGGACATAATAAAGTACATATGCATCCCTTCTAATGCAACCATATAACTCATTCAACCGATATTAATTCATTGTTTTCCATAACTCACACATATATTGAGACACATTATGAAACTCCATTCATAAAAACAGAAGAGCAGATCAGTTCATCACAGAGCATTTAGGTAAATGAGAGTCTTGCCCAGGAGTCAGACCATTGGTTGAGCAAATTTTGCTGTGTCTGAGTGGTTGGGATGCCCAAGCAAACAAAGCAATGTTGATAGTACCACAGGGCTACAGTGTAAAAAAAAGCCTACTTATAGATTACTTTAAGCTTAAATAAGATACTTAACAAAAGATAAAACACTCTGTAATTAAAATGTCCAAACTATGTGTACAAATTTGCAGAAGGTTTAAAAAATGACTAGTCTGTAACAATAAATGTCTTTCCTTTTGAAAGCAGAGCTCTCCCTGCTCATTAGTCACTATCCCTTTGGACATGTAGCGTGTGTGTGTGTGTGTGTGTGTGTGTGTGTGTCCAAGTAGAGGCAATACACCCTTTCTTTCTGCATCTCACCCCTCTCTGCATCACTCCATACTTCAATAAGTGACAACCCCTCCCTCTCTTTTTTTTCTCTGCCCCACCCCTCTCTCTCTCTCTCTCTCTCTCTCTCACTGGCTCTGTCCGTCCGACTTCCAGCATCAGTCTGAGAGCACAATCACAGAGCACACCGCTCGCTGATGAAATAATTATAACATCCAGGAGGAATACAGGAGGAGCCCCTCCCCGGGGAACTGACAGCCCAAAGGAGGCGTGAGGGTGTGCGTGTGTGTGTGTGTGTGTGTGTGTGTGTGTGTGTGTGTGCAAACAGAAGGAGGGGACTGAGGAAATGTGTGAGCACTGCATTGAGAAAGCAGTATGTGTGAGAGACAGAAAGAACAACAGAAAAAGTGAAAGCGACAGACAGTGAATCAGACAGAGCAGGAGTTTGTGTGTGTGCGTTTGTATCACGTATGTGTCAAAAAACCCAGATAAAAACAAACTGCAGAAACTGATGTGGTACACATCTTCACAAATACTATGAATTTTTAATATAAACAAAAACAGCTAGAAGTTGGAAGATAATAATTAAATAATACATTTAAGGTTTAAGTTTTAAACAAGTACAAAGTACACTTCAGTTCAGTACATTACCATTTAATAGACATTCTCTGAAACAAGTCCTAGTATTAGTGAATGTTCAATGATCAGATTGCCCACTATTGTTTTATGGATATTTACACATAGCTGCTTCATTAGTTTAGTTTTTTTATTGTGTTTATTGTTAAATGCTGCCATCTGGCACACAATACTAATGAAATAATATTTATTATGGTTTTATTTATATGTATATATTTAGCTAATTATATGTATATATTTAGCAAATTATTTTGTGAAAAAGCAGAAATATTATTAGCATTGGGTAGTTAATATTATATTGTGCACTGGGTACTTAATATTATACAGCAGTGCTTACTGTAAATACATATAATACATATACATGTAAAAACACACATTACTGTAAATATATATATATATAGGTGTGTGTATAGCAGTCCATGAATCCACAATTCTCTCAGCACACTAACCTGTACACTTATACTAAAATGAATTGCTTCTTGCTGCACACATGCTCTCTCTCTTTCTCTCTCTCTCTCTCTCTCCCTCTCCCTCTCCGTCTTTAAAAAACCCAGCTCAGTTTATAAATGGAGAGAAGCCATAAGTCTGTGTGCTTGCACTTTCTGCTACTTATCCACCTGCTTAAACTCACTGCAACACACACACACAACACTAAACATACATGCTTTGACAAGTTCCACAGTGAAGAAGCAATCCATATCCCCAAGTATGTATAAACAATCAGACAGCAGTCTTTGTACAACTGGCAGGTGAGCTCATGGGACAAAGCGAGAATTCCTAGCGGTAAGATGGGTGTGTTGCAATTGACATCTGCGATGACATTACAAAAGTAAGCATGGGTCACCCCCCACAAAAAACCCACCCACAGCACACACTGAGCAAGAGAAAAGTACTTACACTTCTTTCCAATCCATCATCTGTTGTATTTGCAACTTATACCCAGAAAAAGGCTGTCAGGATGCAAGAGATCATTATCCACGTGTCCATATCCACATTTTGCCATTAGGAAAGAAAAAATCAAAAGGAAACTCTTTAAAAAGTGATTAGAAGTTGCACTGTTGTGGTCACTGCCCATTCTTAATGCACCAACATCTAAATGTGTGCAATCTGTAGATCATGTCCTCTGCAAAAATCATTATGGAAGTTTAAAGTCATTCCATCATCTCCCACATGTCTGATTTTAGAAGCTTTCCTCTTTTTCTTTCTTCATTCAGTTTCTCTTTGCCCCATCCAGAGTGCACCAAACCATACAAGAACTTTTTTCTGCCTTCTCCTGTAACTCCCTGGAACACTTTTTGTCAGTTAATTCAGCTCTTCGTTCGTGCATCCTGAACCTTTATGTCCTCTAACCCTCTTTTCCTCCACCGACCAGAGGAGAGGCTAGAATCCAGCAGTCTGTATTCGGCTCTTGCTGGCAGCTGCCCTGCTTCTCAAATACACTCATACACACACACTTTCTCCCTCCCTCTCTCTCTCTCTATCTATCTCTCTCCCTCTCTCTCTTTCCCTCTCTGTGTCTTTCTACTCAGCCCAGCCCCTTTTTACTCCCCATGGCCAGAAAAGGAATCATGCTTTGCAAATACTCTCTCTCTCTATCTCTCTCGCTCACCCTTACACACACACACATGCCCCTTACTGCATGAATTCTTCATGTGTGAAGGGGTCTCTTTTTTATTCTACCCCAGACTTCAAACAGATTTGCTTAGTATGTGCGGCATGCCTGTCTGTTTGTCTACATGTGTGTGTATATCTGCTTTGGGTGTTATACATATATGTGTGTGTGTGTGTGTGTGTGTGTAAGAGAAAATCTGTTGTTTTATGTGTCCTAGAGAAAATAAAGCTGGGAGAAGAGATGAAGAAATAAAGAAATAGATTTTTAAGAAATAGAAAATGTAAGTTGTGCACTTGTGGGTGGTTTCCAGGGCGTTGCTATGCAATCACTAGGGTTATCTTGGTGTTTGCTAGGGCATTGCATGGTGGTTGCAAGGGTACCACAGGAAGGTGACAGAAAAGAACAAACCACCTTTGATGTAAATATGTTTTTGCCTGTTTTTATTGTCTGCCAGGTGAAAACCGTATGTCCAAATTTTTTAAACAGCAACAACACACCTCTTTCCAACATGCAACAAATTTTTAAAACATCATTCACGTCTGTAACATAAACAGTGTGGAAGGAACTACACGCCCACATTAAATACTTCAGATTAGGGGTCTAACCCTAATTATGAGCACAAGTGATGCTTCCCTTAGCAAGCGCCACTAACAAGAGATAAACAGAGGGGGGAAAGGAAGTCTGTTTGTTCACGTCTTGCACCTGTGTCTCAATGTGTGCCGAAAATCTCATTAAGTGTTTGCATTGTCACAAACATAATCACTCTGACAGGTGGGATAAAGCTATTAATTATCGCAAACGTGAAATAAGCACACAACATATGCTAAGGTGTGGTGTAGTGTGTGTGTGTGTGTGTATTCAGGTGTAGAAAATTAAACGTCTACAAAACCACACTGTGAGCGACCACCACCTTAAAATCATATTCCAGACACATACAGCGCTTCGAGATGTCCTTGGCCTGTGGGTAAGGGCAGAGCGGGGAGAAAAACCAGCAGCTGTAACAAGTCTAAGCCCTTTATGTGAGAGAGATCTATTCCTTTAACTGCTAATTTGAGCTGAAGAGCTCTGGAGAGACAGAGAGAATGTTTGAGAAAGCATGTTGAGAAAGCCAGGGAGTCTCCTTTACTGCTGGTCTATAGCATAGCTTACACACTTCCCCCAACACACTGCCCTACATATCAACACAGACTCCCACTGCTGCCCACTGTTAGCCAAGAGACTGGTACAATCAAGGCTGAAATTACACGCTCAGACATCGCTTTTAAGGAAAATTCTGTCTTTCTTCGGATGGACAAAGGAAAGGTAAAAGCAGTCACAAAGCACAGATTTTTGAGGCATGAGCCAAAACAGGTTTTAA
>JAZGTK010003797.1:0-26299 GCA_036877625.1 Ambastaia sidthimunki
TGCTTGCAGAGGGTGGATGCAAGAAGTCATTGCAATATATAAAGCAAGAGAAACCTCTGATGGCACTGAGAACATTTGTCAAGATTTACACATACATAATAACAGCAGATGGAGAGGAAAGTGCTGAATTATCATAACGCTGGCTTTCACGTGAGACACAAGACACCTGTAAAATAGAGATGCAATTTTCAAGGCAGAGTCAGAAGTTTAACTTATTAAAAACCTTTGAGTCTCAGCAAAATAGGGTTGGAATAAATTTGACTCAGGCGACAGTCTGCTTAGTTTTCCCCCCACGTTGTTTTGAAGTGTCTTGGCATTGTCTGAAATGAAAAAATATACATACTTATTTTGTATTTTGTTTGTTTGGCCTGAGTCAGCGAAAAGGTGCATGACACTGTCCAAACTCTTTCCGTGGACATGTTTTTAAAATTGTGCTGGCCTGAATTAAATCACTGTCAACACACTCACAAGAGAGACACACACTTAAAACACAACATTCAACTTCCACTGAAGCTTAATTATAGAGTTGATAGCAGTGAGATTGATAAGTTAGCATGTCAATCAAACACAGGAAGGAAAGAGAGGAAGCTGTCTGGTAATTGGTCATGAACGTTGGGAATAATAAATATTCATGTGTGTTCTGCATTCGGAGATCTCTGCACTTGAGTCTCTTTGCACCCTTCACATCTGTAGAGGGCATGTTGCCCATTTCTTGACATAAATTAGCTCAAGCCAGACTTTGTCTGTTGGGAGCACTTGAAGAGACTGATTTGATAACCTCCTGCTCACTCAAGTGTAACTGGCACTGGCAACACTGCCCCCTACAGGTGGCACACAGTATAATCTTTTGTTAATTTGGGAACTATCCAGCTCCTCAAATATGTGTCCAGCAACCTGGCAGTTAGTGTGCACAGTGTAGAAATTAGTTTAGTTTGTTTAGTTTGAGTCCTTTATGAGGCCAAGCTGTATTTATTTATTAGCAGACCAGCACCTGTTACACAGTTCGCGACTGGAAATTATTTATCAAAGTAACATTAAATATTTACATTCACGTCAACACACAGCAGCATATCAGATTTTCCTTTGCCCAAGAGAAAAGGCCACATTATAAGCAGATAAAACAAAAACAGTTGGGTAGAGATTAAGACTAAGATTAAAAGATTAAGATATTAGAAGGTTTGGGCAGGGTGGAGCAATAACCATCTGGAAGACTTTGGGCCGCAGGTGTCCTGAGGAAGATGTGTGAATAGGTAACAGCTTTCTGACGTCCAGCCTGCGTAAGTGTGAGTCTTTGAATGGCTACTGTTTCTTAGCTTCACACCCTTGTTGGCAGCGAGACAGACCTTTTGAAACTAAGAACTGACCGCCAGTGACCTCTAAAATGACCACGTCTGCTTCTTTTTGAATGTTCCCTGTAAGAGCGTAGAGAGAATAAACAGACTGTTTGTGTTATTAAACGTGATTTTAAAATTAATTCAATTCATTTAAAGTCAATAAGAACACAGCCAGTTCTAAAATGGAATTTAATTTGTTTGCTGCCAAGACATTTTCTTTGAATTGCTTCTCCTTGTGCACAAACTGAAAATACTTTCAGGAATGGAATGGAACATTCCAGCTTTGGCCTACAAATGGAACATATTTCAAACTGTTATTATAAAATGAGTGCATTTGTTTTAAAAAACAGACTAACACAGTGATACAGCTGTAAAATAATAACTGTTGGTTCCACCGTCATGTGACTCAGTTCATCATTTTTAATGCTTTGGATGCAATTGGATTAAACCACATTTGTGTGGTTTGGGGACTCAAATATGTAGGACACATCATAATCAGGAAGAAACTGCAATATTGAGTATTTAATGAAGTCTTCCACCCACCTGTGGCTGCATTATTTCATGATCCTGATGTGGATTACGTTCTGAGAGAGATTCTTTTGGCTTAGTGCCTATAGCGACTACGCAGAGAACGTCTTTGAAAAGTGCCGCATACTGTATGACAGGGAAAAATCGCCACATCTAATCAACATTGACAGCAAACCAGAACCCACAACATGATCGTCTTTATCCCTATACCCCAAATGATTTTAAGCAACATTAATCATATAAAACAAGCAAGATATTGGGACAGAACAGAACCTCTAGCTATGCGACTCAAAACTTAATAAAAGAAGAAAGACATACAGAACTTTAATTTATTCAAATTATTATATTGAAACAGTCGTAAACAGTTTGGTGGCATTATTAGTTGTACTCTTCCATTTATTGATATTCTCAGAATCTCGGGGTATCTTGTCACGCCTCAGGGTAAAGTCCTGCATATGAAACAGTTTGTGGAGAAGGGCATGTCTCGGCTTACACTCAACCAGGTGAGTTTTATGAATCTATGGATTTCTGGACATATTTATATGGTAGCTCACTACTATATAAAGGCAGTTCGAGCCTCTATTGCAGTGAAGTGGCAGCAGAAAAATCAGTACAAAATGAACACGGTCAAAGGTACATTTACTCCATACCGACTTTTTTTAAACAAAAGTATAGCTGTAATGTAAATCTTGTCTCATGTGTTTGTGTGTGTTTAGCTTTGCAGGTCTCTGTGTGTTGTGTGCTGCTGTGGTCCTGCTGGAGGTCTCAGGCGGTTCCTCTGGACTGCATGGACGGGAACAGCTGCATCTCCATTTCTCCTGAGAAACTTCTCGATCGTGTCATCGAGCATGTAGAGCACATCTACCGGATCTCTGAAGAGACCTCCACTCTGTTCGTGAGTGTGACCTCAGCATCTTCCATTTACCGCATGTTAAAATGCCATTTACACATAATAATTGCATTTTTTCTGCATAGTCACTGCAATGCAGAGCAACACATGAAATAATGAATTACAGTTCATAACGTGTAAAGCTGTGTAAAGGCGACATGACTTTTAGGGAGTTCAAATGTGGTTAAACCCATGTATAATTTATACAAAAAGAATCAGATAACCAATTTCATTTCATCTCATCAGCTGAGATATTATTAGTCAGTCTAATAGCGACTTTTCTTTCATTTAACGTCATTATTCTAGTCTCATTTAATCAAGCTTGCTTCATTATTGCCGGCTGTGCACATGACTTTGAATTAATGAGACTATAATCTTAATGAATAATCAGACTTATTATAAACACAGCGAGATACCTATCGGTTTTGTTAGACTATTTCACAATGAGATTGTAAGGTGAATTGTCACATCACAGTCGGAAAACATGAAGAGACTGTTGGTATAATTTCATTACACAAAATCTCCAATCAGACATTTATAAGCAACACTTTCTTACTGCATGAATTTACATACTGTGTGGTGTTACGTAGTTCTATAATAAAATAGTTCATATTATAAATAGTGTAAAAAATAGTAAAAAAGCTTTTGGCGTTTTGTTTAAATTAAAGTCACATTTTTATTGCAAATGATAAAATTAGAATATGCAAAATGTTAATTGCAAAGTGAGTAGTTTAAACTCTGAATTCTGATTGGATGAGCCATGTTGAAAGCCAATATTGAAACACAAACTACTGTATTACTACATGCTATAATATATGAACTATATTACTTGCCCAAAAAGTTGCAGTCTCAGACTTTATTTAAATATGTGTGTGATATGAATGGTTAAAACCTCGAAGTTTTCCCTGATGTCCAGTCAGAAACAGTGTTTGTCACCTGTGTGTTTTACAGGAGGAAGTGTTTCTCAACTATTCTCCACATGCTTTAGGAAATCAGGGAGGAAACGTGTGTCACAGCAAGCCCTTCCCCATGCCAAACTCTAAGAGTGAGTTTCAGCAGATATCGGTGAGAAATGTATTCATTTACACATTGTTAAGCTTGCATAAAAAAATCTGCAGAGTTTTTAACCTCTTAGAAAAGATTTGTCTGGTGTTTTATCTGTTTTTTGTACTGTATTTCCACCCATTTCTTGTTTACATGGTCTTTTTTTATGACGAAATCAGCAAATTAATTATTATAATTATTAATTATTTTAATTTATTGAATTTATTTAATAAATAAATTTACTATTTGAATTTATATAATAAATTTAATAAATAATTTTATTTATTTATTTTATTTGTAAAGTTAATACAAATTATTTAGTATGTAATTCCACAGATTTTGTTTTTTACATTTAGTTATTTTCTCTCCCACAACTATTTTTTGAATTACTTCTTATTGTGGGTCCAAATTCAATTTAGAATATCTAATTTTATTTAAACTGCATTTCCATACACTGTCCAGTTAACATCATTTGAATCCAACACATCATTCAGCACTGTAAAATATTCTTGCACATACTATCATAATATTATTCCTTTTCCTAAATCAACTCAAGCAAAATGTATGTTGAACAAGATGCAATGTTGAAACAAGAGCCATCATTTTATAGCTAACCTTTATATAGTGCATTTGTAGCTTGTCAATAGAAGTTAGGCACACTCAGGAAAACTGAAACATTAACCGTGTATTCTAGCAGTAAACAAATGATCTCACCAGGTATCATGTGAAAGATGGCAACAGCAGACTGCCTTGTTATCCTAATGGACTCCTGTGTGACAGTTCTGTCAGTGGAAAGGCTAACCTTTCTTCAGAGCAAATTGCCTCTACTGCCAAAAAGACTGTTTTTCTTTCAATATCTTTTTTCCCCACATACTGAAATAGATTTTAACATTAGCCATGAAGTGCTTTAGTCTCTCACTGGCTAATGAGTCCTGTCACGACGACACTGTATGCAGCCAAAATAGACACAACTTTCCACTTGATTTAGACATTTTACAGACTCTGAAATTTCATTTGGAGTTATAAAAGAAGTGTTGCAAAAACATTATAAACAGATTACCTCTCGTAACCTCATCTTCACCAGAACATTGTGTGGATTTATTGAGGCTGTTGTCTTGACTATTAGGAATGTCTCTTTAGAGTTTGTTATTGATGTTGATATTAAAAGAATATTTTTTTCTTTTCTTTTTCTAAGGTTACAATGTTAGTCAGGGTTATTTTGCATTTTGCTTATTTTTAAGTTAGAGTGTACTTCTTTATGATCATTTTCCGCTCAGAACATTTGCTGTACCTTTAAGATTTGTATGTAAACACCTGTTTTGCATGTCAAATGAGTAACGTTGATTAATTACAGGTTGAGAAATCTTATAAGGTCCCATGACATGTAAGAGTTTCAAAAGTAATCTGTCCATAACATGCATGTATACAAACTGCTCAAGACAGGCTGACTTATTTTTCCTAACTTTGAAAAGGTAGAAAACATGCTGAAGTTTGTATCAGATTAGACTGGAGATTAAGTTTATGTTTGGAAAGTTACTACATTTTTTACAGCGAAAATTCAATTTTTGATGATATGAGCCTCTGTGGTGTGTTTTATATGTAGGATAAGTGGCTCCTTCACTCGGTTCTGATTCTGGTGCAGTCCTGGATCGAACCGCTGGTCTATCTGCAGACCTCTCTTGATCGTTATAATGATGCCCCTGATGCCTTGCTTACCAAGACCAAGTGGGTGTCTGATAAACTGCTCAGCCTTGAACAGGGGGTGGTGGTTCTCATTCGCAAGGTGAATCAATAATAATACAGCATATCACACAACGTTAGAACCTCTGGAGATACAGAAAAACCAGCAGGCGTGAATCGCTTTAATACTTCTTTATCTCCACAGATGTTGGATGAAGGAGTCTTGACATCGTCCTTTGTCTTCGAGGAGGCACCAACCTTGTATGACGCACAGTCCCGAGAGGGGTCTGTCCTGAGGGACTACAATCTGCTCAACTGCTTCAAGAAGGATGCCCACAAGATGGAGACCTTCTTAAAGCTCCTCAAATGTCGTCAGAGTGACAACCTGACCTGTCTTTTTCACTAAACAAGTTCCCAAATGCACCCCTGCATATAATGTGAAAAAATGGCTTTATTTAAGGTGGAAAGATCTATTCCATAACCTTGCATGACTTTGCACGAATTTAAAGGTGCACCTTGAATTGTAATGTGGCTTTCTTTGATGTCATTTGCCAAGGCTGTCAAAATAAATGTTAAACCCTGGTTAACAAACATTAAACGAGACTTCTGAGTGTGAAACAGATTTGCAGATATCCTTGTGGTATTGGCTTCTTGGATATTTATTACTAATTGAAGGGAAATAGAAGAACATTGGCGTCTCAAAGGAGGCCAGGCTGAGTGATGGTTTGCTTGCTGTTCTCTTCATCTGCATACTACACTATTGATTTTTCTTCCTGGTTTCAGTTTATATGCTAAACAAACTCCTAGTAGTCTTTCAGTGTCTCTCCAGGTCTGTTGTGCTAGCATTTTTTATAGTGGAAAGGACTTAATATTTGCATGTGTTAGCTTAAAATGCTCTTTATACAGAAACATGCTAATGACGATACAAACAGACTGTAGATATTTCTAGTAAGTGCGGCGTAGTGTGGGCTGAGGGATTTGTTCTGGGAGAATGAAAGCCATGGCAAGCCATGTCATTTTTTCTGAATCAAGCATTTGATATTCCTTACAAGTTCGGTCCTCCAGTCCTCAAGTCTGATTGGATGAGACTGAACTATTCTGTTTAGTTATTGTAGGAAAATTTTATTTTGTGTAAATTTGGTCCCATATAAACTAGCTATTAAATCTGCCTAAATTAATAAGTCAGTAGGAGCTAACTAGTTTAGCTAACCATGGCATAGTGTTTTTATTTGATTTAATTTGAGACATTGAATTAATGTTTATTAGTAGAAAATCAAACAAATCACAAAGTATAGTTTGTTGAAACTAACCAAATTTGCTAAACAAACTTGTAGCAGATTTTTCTATTTAGACAGGATAAGGTAAATAAATGACTAAAGTTAGTGAATCACAGTTTAATAGTTTGGCTCCCTCACTGTTATGCCCTTATTTAGAGGTTTAATTGACCATTGTAATGATGTCTAGAGGGTAGGAAACACAAACAAACAGGCTTGTTAAAAATGTTAATGAGATGGTGGCAGTCTGAGGGGCCGTCTGTAACCCGCGGCCATTGTGATGGCAACAGTAGCGAGTGTTATTAAAGAAAACAATCACAGGCGAGCCGAAGCAGCACTCACATCATCTTATATAATACATCAATCTTCAATTCATTTACAGAATGTGAAAAAACTATTTCATATTTAGCCAATCCATCAGTTTTAAATATTTAGGCCTAAAGTTTGAAAATATTAAAAATGTTTTTTGAAGCAGTCGTGGATTCTGAAACAAACACGTAAAACATGAATTAGTGACTAGTTTTTGACAGCCATGAAACCTTGATTTTGTCATACAATTAATAAACATGATTTTAGAGGATCTATAGAAGAAATATCAGTCATTACTCAGCTTTCAGGGTCTGTCCTTGCATCTATCCAAAAGGTATTTCATTCTTTATAAATGGTACGAGAGACCATATGAATACATTTATGAAGTAAAAAATTCGTTTTCGTTTTGCACAACAGCAAGCAAGACAGATGAGAAAGGAAATATACATTAATATATATGTATAGTCTCTCTCTCTTTTCTCTTAAGCGCAGAACCTGAAGTAAAGCCACAGCACTAGGTGGCGGTAGACCTCTGTGGTTGGTCAACAAAATTCGGTTGGGATAGTGAGAGCAAAATGAAAGACATTTTTTTAGTTCAAATTCCTCAAGGGCAGAAAATATGTAAATGTTATACAAGAATGCTAAGCAGTAATGGAATAAGACATGGGTCTTGCAAACTATGCAACTATAATCGGCTATATAACTTCCCCAGTGTTTACCATCAGAGAGAGTCGGGAAGGAAAGAGAGTCAGGCTTTCATTGTTTGTCAGGCTTTCACTGTTTGGTTCAAGTTCAGCGATACAATTTACCTTCTATTTATTCCAATACCAAGCGCTATCAAATAAATGTGTGTGTGTGTGTGTGTATATATATAATATTATAAAGATCACAAAATGTTTTGCATATGTTTAATACTTAGAGGTTGGGGTTTTACAAGCAACAGTAACCAAAGTGTCCAAGGAATATAAATGCATTGTTGTTTTGTAAGCACAGTAAATATGTCAATAATAGGATAATAGTTCAAATTTAGGAGCCTGGTCTTCAATTAGATGTCGTCAGCTTACGCAAGATTTCAACTGCACTACAGTAGCATCAAAAGCACATTAGCCTTTCTATTCCACACCCACCGTCTCAAAGTTCCTCTTATCAGAAGGTGTAAATCACCGTCTGGCTGTCAGGTTGAGGGTAGCCCCGGCATAGCGAGGGTCTTGTGGGCAGGATGTGGCGGTGAAGTCTGGTGTCAACAGTGTCAGGTTCAGCATCCTGTGTCCTAATCATTTCAACATGGAGGCCTTAGCCTGGGCCCTTGCTTCTAAACCGCCACCCTGGGCCTCACTCCACCAGGCCTGTGAAGAAAGCAGCAGTGTGGACCTCCACCCCTCAGCCCCCTTCCGCTCCCTTGGCTGTATGACCATAAATATTAAAAAATCTGCTATATGAGAGTGGTGCAAAGGTGGGGGGTGGGTTGTGGATGATTTCACAGTCTAACCTATATAACCTCAGGTAAGGAAAACTAGACTTCTGGGATGCTCGGAAGAAGGACTGTATGCGTACCAGGGTGTGTAAGGAGTTGAAAGCTTGGGGCAGATATTTAAAAAGCACATGGACTTTGCAAAATCATTAAGCCATTTCTGGCTCTCAAATCTGTACTGCTAGGTTTAGAGGGACAGAGGCTGAGCTATCTCCAGCAGCTGGAGACCAGAGAGCAGCCAAACCTCTTTGAATCATCAGCCAAAGCCCTCAGTCACGCAACAGGATGTGGCATCTTATTCCAATGTCCTTCTGTACCTTCTATCTTCCAGACTCAGGCTTTACAAAACCATCTGAACCTTTAAAAGACTAAAAAAATGTTATGTTCCTCAGTGCTGCAGAGGCCAAGGTGCAACGTCCTCCCAACTTGTGCAGTAGTATGCAAGAGGGGAGAGCAAACCCCCAAATTAAGCCAGTGAGAGGGGGAACAATATATGCTATGCTCCTGCCTAATCCATGACCTCCCAGGGGGCTGCCTAAGACAGGCTGTGTGTATGTGTCAGTGAAAGAGAGGTCACAAGGTCATAGGGTTAGGCCTTCTCTAACTGTTTCAATATGTGCAAAGATGTCAGATGAAGTGGCTGAGGTTGTAACAGTCGGGTAGGGTTTCTAGGTGCTTGCAAAAGAGAGATATAAAGAGAGAGAGCCAAGGGCCCACAGTAACACCATACATCAGCCAATCAGACACCATAATAGTAATTCAGCAGGAAACGTCTCCTAGATTTAAACACAGTTGTGCTTTGCTTGTCAACAAGCTGTTTAAATATATAATTATTTACCTTATGACAGGTATAATTGGCAATATACCGGTTGGGAAATTGCAGGAAAGCCGGAAAATAGATTTGTCTTAGATGCATTGGCTCAGATCACCTACATAATTTTATGCCTCATAATGAGAAAGTTTGAGGGTTGTGGGGATTTATTTGGTGAGGAAATGGGGCCATCACCCAGCAGAGATCAGGCGCGGGGTGCTTCGCTGGAGGCCAATTAGCAAAGACCTCATCAATCCAGCCTGGCAGTCTCACGACATTCCCACGCCACAGCCCAAGACAACAACTGCAGAGCAATTACCCAAAATGACCACTTTACTGGCAGACCAGAGCAAATTAAGTATCTGTGCATGGAAAATGAACAAAATCTCCAGAAATTAATGAAGAAGCAATTGTCTATGAGCTAGGAATCATGTTTTGATTGGTATATTCAATTACTTTAAAAAATCACATTAATTCTGTGACAGATTGGTGGATGATTTGTAAACCTTCAGTTTTAATCATAGTCATTTTAGGGCTATTTACAGTAAATGTCAGCATTGATTCCCATCACAAAAATGTGTCAATCTTTCAGCCTCACCTTGTGTAGTAAACACAAATGTCAAAACTGATGCGCTCAACGATTTTCTGCTGATTATGAATCTGTCTCTCAACCTGCATGTTTCAAGAAGTAACAGCAAATAAAAAAGGTCAGCAGTCCAAGCTGTTGTTGACAACATACCAAGATAAGCAAGACTTCAAGTTTATTCTTGTATGCTTGTTTGAAATAGTTTGGATTGACATCCATATGTTTTCAGATCAGAAGTTCAGGTCTTATAGACAGTTATAGTTATCTTTTCTTTTCTCAACTTTAAACAGATGGAGGGAAAAACGTAAATAAAAAACACCTTATGCTCAGCAATTAAGCCATTGCTGGTTTCGAAAAGACACACAGGCGGTTAAAGCATCTCAACAAACTGGTGGGACGATGGCCAGGACAGGAGCTATCTAAAGCTGCCATTTGAATCACTGTTTTTTCTCATATTATTTATTTTTACTTTAAACAGAAGCACCTTTAAGATCCCACAGATGCAGCAATGAAAACAGCAGACTTGAAGCATATGTTGTGATGAGTGTTTTTGCCTGAGGAGGGGGAATGTATGTGTCTGCCAGGCAGGAGATGGTTTGCCTTAGAAAGGGGCACTGGAATTAAGAGAGAGTATTTCCCTTCCCTTCAGGAGACTGTGGCATAATCCCTAAAATCGAATAATTTCCTTTTTGGAATAGAGGAATAATCCCACAGATGATGTCTTTAAAGGAAATCAAGAATAAAGAATAAACATGGCCAAGTTGTCTATCCTACTGTGCACTAGTTTTAGATAAGTATGAAAATTCTGAGTATTTTCAATTAGGTGTGAAAATATGTGTGTCTTAAACTGAAAATCTATTCACTGGAAAACAACAGTTTCAGTTTTCCAAAGTCACATATTTGGTGGTTCAGAACCCACCTATTATTTTTGAAGAGCAATTAAAAAGCTTGATTTGAAGCAATCCAGAGACTTTCAAAACAAAACTTCCCATTTATTTATATATTTTATTTGTATTTTTTGTTTATCGCATTAGACCCTATTTACTCATTTAATTATCATTTAACCTTCCCGGTGTATAATTATTCATGTGCGCACATAAAAAAATAACAAAACTAAAAAAAAAAAAGCAATACAACAACATATCCTTCAGCCTTAATAAAAAAAAGGCTTGTTAAATAAACAGAAAGCTATTTCATAGTGATCCATGTTATGCTGTGGTTAGTAGATCATGAGTTATGGTCTGTTTACATGTTGTGGTTCTCATGTCAACCTCAAATTAGTTGCCCATTTGCTTGCTTGACCAGGACAATTGCTGTGGTCTCTTTCACTTTGAAATAGAGCCCACAGTGACAAAGTACATGCAGTATGATAATGCTAGATAATGCTAGTCTCGTTTGCACCAGACTTTTGACTTTTGTGAATATGCTGCAATCAATGATAAGCCTGATTTACATATAAAGGAGGCATGTTTAATCTAAAAGAATTAACAGTAATTTAGATACTGTACAGTGCTTTTTAAGTGCATTTAGTTCCTGGCTGAACTAGGATTGTGGGTGTTTAGTGAATAAGACCCAGGTTTTGTGTTGAAATACGGCTTCTATGTGTCAGTCTGTGGGAAGTGTGTGTGTTGAGTGTGTAATTGTGCATTTGTATGCACAAAGGATGAAGTCTGCTTGTTTCTGTTTGAAAGAACGTGTTTTTGGGGCATTGCTTTTAAAGTAAGTTCTGGCGGTAGACACAGAGACAGGCTTTTTGAGAGAGAAGGCAGATTACAAATTCACAGGGACAGATTACAAATTCAGACATTACCTCAGCGACTTGGCTAGCCAAAGAGAGGGAGAGAGAGAGAGAAAGAAAGAGAAACAGAGAGTTTGGAGGTGGAGGTAAAAGTTCCACAGGAATCTAATAGCTGGCAGGGTTAAAGGTCAATTATGCAGTCATCACTGCAGAACTATATATGAGTGACTTTCCATGCACAGTAAAAGCATACGGCACATTTATTTAAAAATATCACTAAAGAGGCGTTCAGGCATGCTGCTTTTTAAAGCAGAAAAACATTATTATGCAAAGGGCAGTACAGTGCAAACAGAATGCAGAATCCACAGAGAACTGTAACTGATGTAAAAGCTTTATTGCTTTATGCCTTTATATTCAAACTGTGTGCTGATTAGGGTTTGTTTCAATTGTTCATGACTATACTCACTGTTAGCTTATTAGGCATAATCAGTGCAGAATTGTGCATGTAAACAATAACTGACAACGAAGGTGGACAAACACACTTAAAGAAACAAAAAAAGTGTAGAACCAGAGAAAATTCTTTGCATGAACAGTTCTATGCGTCAATTAGCAAAATGATTGAATTAAAAAGACATGCGCTGACGCATTCTTCTAACAAAGCGCTACTGTATATGCATTAAGCAGCATGCAGCAGTGCAGCACAGGATCAGGGCCGGCAGTACGTGTGCTGCAGCGCGTGTGGGAGTCTGTGGAGGTTTGGCAGGGTGTTCGGGGGAGGCCTAACTGCCTGTCCATGCGGTGGAGGCGAGGTGTACCGCAGGACCCGGCATGTGACCATGCGATAAAAACTCCAGACAGTAAATCAGAGAGAGAGCGGAACGAAAGAGCTGCAGAGTGGCAGCGCAGTCACTGCAGCTGAACAGTTCACACACAGCCAGATGCTGCGGAGGCTAACGGCCACACACACACACACATACTTTTACACACACATACACACGAGGTCCCTCTCCCACAGCAGAAGTGTTAACCGTCCAAGGCTTTAGTAGTTTCCTGGTTTCTGATTGCATCCACAGGCATCTCCCATTGAGACAGAGAAAATATGTTACTAATATACAGCTTCATTATAATGTTGGCCATTAAGTATTCTTGCTATGGCTACAGACATTTCAGCATTCGTATTTTGCTGGTAAATTTGTCTAAAGTGGGCAGAAGACAGCCAGAACACAACAGTTTTTTAATGCAAAGGTATATGTCACTTTGTAGAAGCCACTGAAATTAGACAGATGCCAACAGACGGTGTGACATGTCTTCACCTTAAAAAAAACATGAACAAAAATGTGCAAGTAAGACCATGACTGCCTTAAATATGAGTTACACTGAGAAGTCTAGAATATCACATTTTTGCTGTTGTTTATATATTAACAAAATTGTCAATTTTTTCTATTCACCATATAGTCAGGTAAATAATTGTGCATATTATGGGGTTTATAATATTGGGTTTGCATATTATTGCAGTTTACAGTAATATTAATACATTTTAACATTTTATTTTAAGAACATTTGAATTTATTTCTTTAAAATAAACATTTTATTATTGTGTTGGGTCGCCACAGACTTCATTTCTCCTCATCACAACTTGGAGAAATTGTCAACCTCTACGAATGCCTGCATACTTATATCTTATTATCTTTTCTTATCTCATTTGTTCTTGTCTTTCTCATATCATCATTTTCTTTCTTCATTGTTTCTTGTTGTTACATTAGGAATTCTGTTTCCTTCATTTCCGTTGTCTCGGGCAAAGGCCATCGGCGTTCCTCCCAACCGAGACGATTTATCAGGGCCAGGCAGTGTGGAAACAGGAAAGGGAGGAGATCCACGGGGACAGGGGCTTCTGCGTGGTGGTCTGTCCCCTCTCAGCAGGAGGGCTTCATGTGCAGGTTTGGCCTTTCACAGTGATGAACGGGGTGTATTATTTGTTTGGTTGGTGGTTTCTCTGTGTCTCTGCTTTGTGAGTCAGCCAAAACAACTCTTGAGTGACTGGGAGAAAATTCCAAGCGTTCCAGTGGCTCAGCTGTGACGTTATTCTGTTAGTTGTTTGGGCAGTTAAAGTCATCTGACTAATGCTTCTTTAAAGAAAAAAATTATAAAGACAGCTTGTTTAAGATCTCAGGCTCTTAAAGACAGATGAAAATGCAGTGATTATTTAGCTATTCCTATTTTTATTTACCAAATTCCTTCAATAAGTTGTATGATGTTGTATACGTAAGCATACAAAAACAGTCATAGTGATCATCTTTCTTAAAATTTAATTCTCAAATTTGAAAACCAGATATACATCCAGTTTGTGAAATGGATCAACAGGTTGATTGATAACATACAAAAAATAATTTATTCCCACATTCAACTGATCTGTTTCTGTGGTTGAATAATTCAGTTTTTATTTGAACATTTCTCACTTTGCCTGTAAGAAAACTGTGTGTAACTAATTATTTAGACATTTATATTGTCCTGAAAACTATTTTATAATCCATCTAAGTACAACAGATTGGTGTTAGTCTGGAGCAACGTTAATACCCACAATGCAATGCACTTGTTTTTTTTGTGTGTTTTTTTAGAAAGCGTGAACACACAGTGTCATACAAGGTAAAAAGTTCCAAAAAGTAGCTGGGCTTTTTTCCATTTGTTTAAGAAGTTTTACTGCTTTTTTCTTAATAATTACATAAGTTTTCAACCTTTCGTGACTTAAAATTTGAATTTGCGTTATTGCTGAAATCGATATGGCTGACAAGTGAATTTTGGGTGTTCTGTATCTATTCAATTGAGTTCTTAGCCCCGTGTGAATGATGGATGGCTGTGAATGACTGGGAGATTTTACCATTAAGCTTCAGAGAAGAGAGCTGCTGATACAAGCTTGAAGACATTTGGCAGGAGCTGAATAAAGGTTGTGGAGATTTGCAGCTTTTTGAGCCCTTGAGCTTAAAGGCTGGATGACAAATGCAGGCTGTCAAAAGCTTTGTGATACACTGTACAAGTTAGTGAGCACGCGCTTTCATACGTTTCTGACAACTTTATGCAGGAAAAAGTTGCTCTAATTTCTGTGTTCGTATTGCGATAAAACAAAATAATTGATAATTGGTAAAAAAATTCCAGAAAATTATAGATAATTCAAAAGTCTCACCACATCAATAAGATTATATTTTTATATTTTCACCACATTATATTTTGCAATTTTTAAATTGTGACCTAAATTAATACTTTAAGCAGCAAAGTTTTTTATTGGTTGTTAAATATTCATACTGTGTGATATTCAGTTTCATAGTGTTTGCGATAACCCACTTATGGTGAAGCAGAGAGATTTATTCATAGCATTATTATGAGTTATTGGATCATGGAATCGGGGCTTTTGCTTGATTCCACCATCATGAATTAATAAAATTATTTCAGTATGCTTTTAATTTTTTATGAATTTCTTATATTCTAAAGAAAGTATTTTAAAGTATTAAACAGGCGCTTTGTTGATGATGTAAGAGGCAGCTTGTGTGTGGGTGTTTGAGTCTGCAGGCCTGGCCCACCTCCTCAACAAGGTCACCACCAAAACTTATCCATAACCTGCACTGTACTGCTGTCCAGAAGCTATCCAGGAAATTGCCTAATAACAATAAAAAATCTGGGGGCAAATAGGATCCATGGAGGCCGTTCCAGAGGCTCTCCACGTAGAAGATCCAGAGGAGCTCTCCAATGGGAGAAAATCTGGGACACTTGGAAGCATTTAAAAGCACCAGACTTGCCAGCTGTTTCTTTCCTCTTCTCTCCTCCTCTTCATTTCTTCTCTCTTTTCATCTCTCTTCATTCACGTGGCTATGTGTGCAGGAAAGTTTTCTTCCACATGCTTTTGTGGATTCAGGCAATCTGGGTGCGAGTTCACTAAAGAGAGGTGCACTTGACTACCGGACTACTTTGTAGCTCGGTCTCGATTTTATTATGATCTCAGATCAATGATTTTATCTCATAACAACGTCTTTAATCTAATGCATTATAATTACTCTTTAAATGGAATTAAAATTGTGTAACAAATGATATGATCACTTCTGAATTAAAGTTCATCAGTCCATTTATGTTATTTATTATTTTTATGTTTCCAGCAATATGCTTATGGCTTTCATTTCTGAATATATTATTTTCTTATTATGGTATTTTTCCATATTTACGTGGCGCAATTTGCAATCTATAATAATGGCCAGCAGATGGCATCCAAAGCCCTCTAAAGCCTCAAGCGTTCTCGTTGCAACACATTGCATGATACACATAAACAGTGCTAAATAATCGTTAACAGAGATTAAGCTTTACTGTACGCACAGTTACATTAATGTCGTTGCGTCAGATGTGCTCAAATGTTATAAAGACGGTCGTGGCTAAATAGATTTTAAGATATACAACAGCAGGAAAATCGTCATAGGCGATAAATGATTATACCAGATGGGCTTATACGTGAGGTACTCAAAACTATGTGAAGAATCGTCTCACGGACGAAAAAAAATGCAATCGCATTTGTTTCTGATCACAAATTCCCGTCTCATGTGATCTGATCAGGTCTGTTCAGCTGATGAGCTCTCATGTGGCTTTTAATTAAATTACCAGGTTATACAAAGCACCTGTTTTTCTCCTTAGCACTGATCACTACAATAACTCATCAATACCACTTTAGCTATTTATTCAGTAGTATCTCTCACTCTTTCTCTCTCTCTAACACATAAAGAAGGTTTGGCTCAGATGTATCAGGTTTTGCTGACTTTTGGGTGCATCTCTTTAGTTTACCCATAAAGTAACTTATATTGTTATTCACACACTCATGTTGTTCCAAGCACGTACAATTTTCCTTCATGAACCTGAATTGAGCTGGTTCCTTTTTTCCATGTATTTATAAAGAATCAGGCTTTCAAGTGAGGAAAAATACAAAAGCTTCCTAAGCAGTTTGAGTGTTACTTTTAAGTTTGAATATTATGGCTTCCCTTTTACAGTTTAAACGAAACCAACATGGTTACCATGGTTAAACCATAAACCATAATAAATACAAATGAACCATGGTTTTGCTACAGCAACAGTAGTTTAACCATAGTATTTGTTGTAAAACTGGATATATCATAAGGCTTTGTATGAGGAACCGTCTTAAAGTTTTGGGTAACTAATTCTCTAAAGTTTTGGGAATATCAGAGACTATGGTTACAAAGTGCTGATATCAGGTCCCATATTTCTCCCTATATATCTTGGTAATTCTCTCTCTTTTGCTTTCCTAAGGTCCTGCAGCGTGCAAAGAGGGCAAAAGAGCCTCTTGTTTAGGGTTGGGCGTGAGTCACTCCCAGGCTTAATTGCCCCAAACTTCTTTCCAAATTGCAATTAAAGATAAACAAGCAGCTTGATGGTGAGTCTTGATAATACGGCTATCTGGCATCAGCTTAATTATTGCAAACATGCTCTGTTTGACAGACAAATGTTCTCTGGCCACACCCCCCTCCCTCATGGCCTGTGTAGTGTGTACTTCAGAGCCGATCTGTTTACTAACTGTCTAATTTAAGGTACTTTGATGTATTGCCAGCATTTTTATAAACAGTTAATTAAACCGTCTGTATTTGTAGATATCATAGAGCAAACTGCATTTTTTGAGGTCAAATGATGGAGGCTTCATTTGAATTTGTTTGCTGGTATGCCATCTTTGGATGGAGTGAGTGTCGTCCCATAAGGACAGAATGCTAATTACAGATTATGTTATTTTGTTAGAGAGGATCTTACATATTTTGTACTCTTGGTAATATTGTAACTGTGTACGGCCAATGTTTTTGCCTCCTTACGATTTATCACTTCTTTGTTTTCCTCACCTTGTCGCTTTGGATAAATGCATCTATTACTTGCATAAGTGTAAATATAACAGAAAAAAATTTTAATGGCTGTGAATACCTGAAGATACAGGCCTTACAGAACCTTGTCTTTTACTGAGTGAACTTTCAAAAGCCCCACCAACTTTACACCCTGCTAAGTTATGGGCCCTACTAACCGTCACTCTGTGGCCTAAGAGAACAACTAGGAGTTTCTCTGTGGTAGTTTGATAGACAGGCTCTTTGTGGCCTTTGGGAAGACCTACAGTAGTGAGAAATGTTCCTTTTTAAAAACAACACGTTGGATTGTTTTGTTTCTTCTAACGAATAGTTTTGTCTTAAAGTCCAAGGTGCTTTGGATATGTTGTGAGGTATTACTGTATGTGGCAAACCAGCAGTTTGCTTGCAAAAACTTTAATCCTGCTTATGTCTTTAAAACTTTTAATGCAAATAATTCCAGTAATGAAACACAACACTTTGGCCCTCAGTGACAATGCTTTTCTACCAAAAGAAAACTAGATAACAACCCATATCAAGTTCTGTTGTGTCTGTAACTGTCAGATTGTCAGGCTTAATAATATCACTGTTAACTTAAATTAGCCATGATTTATCATGCTAGATAAATCGGTGCCTCAGTTTTACGAGAGCCTCTGTATTATTTTAATTAACGAAAGATCATGATTTTTCCAGAACATATAACAGAATCACACATTTTATGAGACACCAGTGCAACTGTTTTTGCATTGTATTGTGTAAGAAAGAAACAGACAGAGGGGAAACTTTTTTCCTTCTATTCTCCAGCCTCACTGAGGGGCTTTGCTAAAACCAACAGACTCCCCTGCAAGGAGAGAACAGGAAATGACTCAACGCAAACAGGAAGTGCTGTGAGGTGACCAGTAGCATGTTGAATGGGGAATGTTAGACAGGTCTGGGAGACAGCCGCTACTGCTTCAGGAAACAGCTGGGGTGAGAGAGAGAGAGAGAGAGCGAGAGAGAGAGAGCTGTTATGATCTGACAGTTTGGTTGAATTCACTCCCTGTGGAAGTAAGGCCAAGGTTGCTGTGTTGCTAAGCAAAATGCAGGATAAATTAAAAAAAGAAAAAAATAATGTAAATCCTCCCAACAGTGCAGAGTTTGTGCATGGAAATAAGATCACAGATCCATCTCTGTAATTGCAGATACTCAGCACTGTGACACGAGGTCTGACATTGTCTGTTAAACTTTGCAGAGGTCTTCTGAATGACAGACTGCAGTTAATCTGAAATCCAGATGGAAATGTTTGTTATGGCTTGTATCATACAATAAAACATCTAAGCAACCCAGATAAATATAGCACTTTTTTGGGGGGTTAGACATGACAGATTTGAAGAATTACCGTAAAAACTGTTTAACTACTTCTGTTGAACTATTAAAAGCTTTATAATGGCATTCCTAAACGTAAAATCCAGGCGGCTTGGAAATACTAGGAGAAGAAAATAGTTGAGGGCATAATGAACGTTTGTTAAACCCTCTGTGTCTCACACAAAAACACAGACAGCCACATACTGTATCACTGTTGCATCTGTGAGGAATTCAATGAGGGTGTACAAAGGGGCAGTTTTTAGATTATATATATACGGTTAAGGTGACAGCATCAATTTATATTAATATACATACATTTACTAAAAAAGTGCTAAGAAGTATTTAATTATATTATAATTTTGCTACAAACTGACATAAAATGCAATGCAAGGAGTTCCAGGAATCTAAATGCTAATTGAAATAAATCAATGAATGTTCATTGAAATGAATTGTTTGGACGAACAGACTCTTAAATACGAACTTCTGAAAGTTAATATAAAAATACAGAAAGTTGTTTGTCCGTGAAGTCAATGTTCTTGTATCTCAATTGGTAGAGCATTGCAGTGCAAACGGTTGTGGGTTTGGTTCCCAGAGAGCACATATACTGACAAAATATAAAAGTTCAATGTACTGAAAGTTGCTTTGCATAAGAGTGTCTGCCATATGTATTGTTTCATACACTGTAGGAACACCCTAATAGTTTGGTGCTAGCTGGACAAAATTAAAGCTCTGCGTTCTAGATTTAGAAAAGCAAACCAACTCAATTGGAGTCTGTGGTTTTATATTGTATTGTGCTGTAATCCTACTCTCATGACCTCAGTCTCTGCTATCTTTATGGCTTACAGACAGATGCAGAACTTTTATAGCATACATTGTCTGTGTGTGCATGATCTTGTGGTCTGTGTTTATGTTTGGGTCACACAAATACTTCCAATATAGTTCTGAAAAAAATCTTCTCCCCAAGGAGCTTTTTAGTGTGAGCAATGAAATACCTCAGCATGTCAAAGACGCTAAAACTAAACATACGTTAGCATTGCTAGTTCTCCCAAACTGTACGCTCTGTCCCCAATTGCCAGCCTGTCTCTCAAAAGGTTATTAATTGCCGACCATTTGATAAGCAGGGCATAATCTGTGGCACAGTTTCATAATGGTCTGATGTTTATAAAGACCATCTGCTTCTAGTATTTATAGAATGATATGAAAATTCATTGTTTCTGTTAACCAGCTGGCTGCTGTGAGTTCCACTGGCTTCTGTCCCACCCAGTCTCTCTCTCTCTCTCTCTCTTTCTCTCTCTTCTTTTTTCTTTACTTATGTCTCCCACTGTTTCTCTCTACCTCTTTACTTATGCCTCTTACTTTTTCTCTCTCACTATCACATCATTCTGTGGGTCTCTCAACCCATTCTTAACCTGAAAAAAGGCTTTTTTCAATGAACATAGGATGGAAGTTTTATGACTTGGCTTACCATGAAGGTCTGGGAATAATCTGGCCAGAGCAGTTGTTAGTAAAGACTTTCATATTTTTGTTTTGAAAGTCTTTACAGACAGAGTCTATGACTAAATCACAAATAAGTACTGCCAGAAATATATTTAATGATGCTGAAATGCATCAATAATAAACAGTCCAAAATAACAAAGGTTGGTGATTAAAAGCTGGTCTGCTTTTTATTGTCTGTCTGTTAACATAGAACAATAAACATGGCAACTACAATGAATTTTTGATATTACATTTTTATTACATATCAACATAGCATAGTATATAGTCTAGGTTAAGACAATTAACTTTTATATGCCTGTTAGATATGTTATTTATAATTAGATTTTCTTGAGTATAATATATATACATATATATACATATAAATATATATATATATATATATATTTCGTTTTTAGTATGATAAATGTTTTTGTGTTCAGAATGCAGTAGATAAGCATACAATTCATTTTAACCCAGCTGTTATGGATTATTTTAAAGAGACTTGCTTGTGCAGGGGGGAAGACTGTTTAATGTCACAAATTTATCACAATCATTCTGCTCTGTGCACAGTGGTTAAATTTGGCCTTTCACATGGTAACACACCACACACACACATACACAGTATGAAAGTCATTCACACAGACTGACTAGAGATCGTTTAGATGTTAGTCTGTTTCTTTGGGACACAGCATTAGTAATACACCATAAGCTATTGTTTATTTCAAGCTCATTTTGTTTTAGTACAATAATTTACATGACCTTTGATCTTTGTTGTTTTATTTATTGGATGTTCCTGGATGTGCTGTAAATAGTACATCCATGATTTAGCAGAAACAGTGACTCAGCTTTTCACAGATATGATGAATCGGGCATGATGAGAGAATTTTCAGTAAACTACTCCACTACAGTGCCAATAAACTCTCTTTTGTGACATATATCCTTTACGTAGATCCCCTGAAGTTGCTTCATTACGAAACAAGAGATTGTGTGTGTGTGTGTGTGTGTGTATGTGTGTGTGTGTGTTTGATGCATATCTGTGTGTGTGGGTGGCTTTATTGAGATAAATATGGAGTTAATGTGTGTGTGAGAATGTGTGTGTGTATACGTGGTACTTATGTTTTAGAGAGACTTCACTGTAAGTCGAGAGAGATAGAAGGAGAGCAAACAAAAGTTAAAAGAGGATAAAAAAGAAGAGAGAGGGAGAGAGAGAGGGAGAGAGAGAGAGAGAGAGAGAGAGAGATAGATTGAAGTGTGTTTGGGCAGCACCAGACTGGATGGAGAGCAGCGTGTTTGTGTTGGAGCTGTTAGCTGCATATTTGGAACACATGTGCTCTGAGTTTAGGAGTAACAGGCCAAATGAAAGGCACATTGTACCTCAGAATTGCCGCGTCTGCACTTGTGCCTGTGGAAGGGGACCAGCTCGCGCGGAGAGAGAAAAAAACAGCAAAAACTGGAGTGACAAAACTCCAGATGGAAATCAATGTCATTAGTCAGGCAGACACGGCATCTCTGGTGCTGCGGCTTCTTTAGCTGTCATGTACATAACTGTGGTTGTAAACTGATTTTCATCTGTTTTCTGTAAGCTGGTGAGAGCAAAGAGACCCGAGTCTTATTCCTCTACCACTGACTGTGATCGTATTTTTAAAAGGTAAAATGTCTGCGGTTAAAAAGCAACTCTGCATAAATGCTATGAGAATTTACGATTTGTCTTGAGAAGCTGAATATAGTTTTTCAGCGCTTCACGTTTAGCGCATGTATGCAGTTTAACAAAGGCACGTACAGCTTGCAGTGATGCGTTTGGTCAGATGGGGGCGATAATGGGCTGTGATCCGAACTCACAAACTTGTTCAGCATCAATTCAATGCTTCGCACTTTCTCTTTAAGTTTTCCATGTAGCTCTGAGAACATGAGAGCACTTCACAACAAAAAAAAAACAAACCACACTCTTGCACATTTTTGATCCTCTGCCAGCCACTTTTCAGACGTTTCTCTTATCCGAGTTAAATTATTTGTCACTTTAGAAGCCAGCGTTAAGCCATAAAACACATTTTGTTGGAGATGCTCCTGACATCTAAGAATGTTCTTTCTCATTGTTAAAGCACAGAGTCAACATCACTGGCTTTTTGAGAGACACATCTGCATTAAACTTTTGATTGTTTGTTTTCTCATTTATTGATGGCTCAGGGTTTTAAAGAGCACAGTTTTGCATTCTTCACCTCCTATGGGTTAATAAGCCACATATTGACACAGTATGTAAAGTGATCCCTAACTAGATCAGTAAACATCAGGTTAAGGCTCATGTGACTGCTTGACTTGCATCGTGTTGTTTTTTAAAGGAAAACTTACCCAAAACATTTGCCCATTTTAGGACTGCAGTGACCACATTTGTCAAGCTTTAAAATGGTAAACAGAACAAGGCAAACTAAGAGCGTCACAAAGTTAGTCTATGCTACACATTCACTTAAATGTTTGCCTTCCTCTGAAGCTTATGTCTAGCCCACGTTAGAAAATTAAAAAATGCCACAAAGTGCTACACATGCAACAACCAATGCTGTTTTGATGTATGTCACCACTCCATTTTAAATCATACTTATAGTTAGACTCTAGGCCCTGGTTTCACAAACAGGGCTTAAATTAAGCCAGGAGTTAGTTAAATTAGAACATTTAAGAAACTATATATTTTTCCTCCTTTGAAAAAAGAGAAAACATTACTGGTGTGCATCTACAAACAAAACAATGGCACTGATATATTTTAAATTGTCTTCAGTTAAGACAGCTCAAACAAGCACTTTAATTTGGAACTAGGCTTAAGCCTTGTCTGTGAAACCAGGCAATAATGTTACTGTAACAGTTCTGGTGTCTTTAGAAGGTATAGTTAATGTGAGAACATTCATCTTGGTATGACAAGATGAATGGACAAAAAGATATATATAAAATGAGAAAATCATGTCCATTCTGCCTCTATCTTTTATATTTTCTTTTTGGTTACTGCAGACCAAAGTGTTTTTTTTCCATCTTAATATTGCCAATCAATCAAACTCTCATTTGATCTCTTTATTATATACTTTTTGATTTCTATTAAGTGTATGACTTAAGTACAAGTACAAATTGTAAAATTCAATGTGCATGTATAAAAATAGGTCAGATTGTCAAAACACTCCTCCTAAAACTGTAAAGACCCTAACCTTACCCACACCAACGCAATCAGCCCCTGAGAAGTTTAACCAAATACTAGCCAAAGGTTATGGAAAATATTCATGTGACACAGATCTGTGGGTACGGCTCTTTGTACTTTATTTCTACCCTGCACTCCGAAACCCTCAAACCTTCTTTTAAGTCTTTGTTTTACTAAACCCTTGTTTCTCTTTGTATTTCTCACTCTCTTTTAACATCTTCTCTGTCATGCTTTAATGAAAATTGAAGCAAAAAATGGTAAGTATAAATACAGAATTAAAGTTTTGTCATGCAAAATGTCAGTTTTTTTATTGCGCTGAACAAACAAAATCTAAACCCTACAAATCTTTAAAAGCCATATAAATATTTTACTTACTTAAGAAAAAAATGCTTATTAAAATGTCAACAAAAAACATATATAGTTCTTTAGCCTTACTTATACAAAAAATATTGATTTGTATGCAAAGATATAAAAATGTTTAGACAATAATATTTATGTGAAAAGAAGAGTGCTCCATACACGGATATAACAGTTTATAAGAACATGCAACATTTTGTTTTATTATTATTCCTTTCTGTTTCTATTTTTGCTCATGCGTTTACTCTTCTGTTTCTTTTGTTTGTTACACAGTTCCTGCTTCCAAATATACAAGTATGCAGTATGCAAAAAGCAGTACATCAAACAAGCAGGATGACTGAATGCTCAGTATTTATGATACAGTACATCAACAATACCCACACTGGTTTCCGCAGTGATTCTGAAGTGTACAGTGAGTGGAATGCTATCCCATAAGGCCACAAGAGCTGTGGAGTCTTTAGATTTAACATTCCTCATTTGTAAGTTGTTTAGAAAAACAAATCCTAAAAATAATCTAATAATCTTTTTGCCTTCCTCGCCTGGTTAGTGTCTGAATAAAAAGATTTAATCTCTGATGTAAAAGCATTGACTTAATCAGTTTTAATAACTCCACTTTTTTCATATCTTTGTGAGTTTATAACCATGGGAAGAAAAGACGACCTACTCAAATGGCTTTTCAATGACCCGGAACAACGTTTGTAATCATTTCGGCTCCACGGCCCTAAAACAACACAGGCCGTCCTGCACAAATATGCCTCTCTGCTTGGCCAGACAAAGGCTGATGGAAACACCCACCCTATTAAACTACATAGATCTCAAACGTGGCCAACAATCTTTGCTTATCATTCAAACAGTGAATCAACCACACCCTCACAAACACTCCCTGCTTCCCATGCAGTCTAACTCCACCAAGCCCATTGTAACATCAGCTTGACTCCACAAATCTGGTGCCATTGCTTGTTTTATTTCTCTGTCGAATCTGATGAGGTTGATGAAAGTGTCTTTGGAAATGACAGCTGCCTTTAAGTCTGTGATAAACTGTGTTGGGCGAGCGGATAAGAGTCTGATTGAGTAACAGCTTAAGTGATAAGATAAAGGATGATACTAGCATGCTAGCATGTGAACTGATCTACGATTACGCAGAACTTGCAGTTGCAACATTTATAAAGTGCATTGCACATTGATTGCATTTCTACTGAAGGATCACGAGAAAATCAAGCCGAGACATAAACTTAATTGTGCATTTGATTTTGGAAAATGTTGTTTGGGCCCAGTACATTCTTGGACCGACCATTTGGGTAGTTTTTCTTTTTTTGTGGTAAATAATCTGGCACATGAAAACTTCATCTGTGATGCCCAAAAAATCCTGGACAAAATTTATAGAGATTAAAGAAATGAATGCTCACAAATTTACAGGACAATCTGAGGATTGTCTTCTGTTTTAGCAAACAGGATTTAAACATTAAAATAATTATGAAACTCTGAATGATAGTGTTAAAGTGTATGTAATACAAAACCAGCTTTCTCATTCTCCTCATCTTAACTCCAATGACTGACAGCGAATATTCATTTTAACTATTATATCTGTGAAATCTGACTACCCGTCTTTGAAAAAACAAGGCAGCGTTGCAGCTTCACCCATCAGCTCCCGTGGTGTATGTCTTTATTTTTGGATTGAGGGATCATGTTTCGGCCACGAGAAGACCCCTCTAACAGGAAGTCACCCAGTGGGACACTAGACTGTCTCTGGCTAGCTTGGGCCCTGAGCTTAGCTCAACCTGAGGGTGAGTTACACACACGCTCTGAATACATTGTTTAAACTCTAGCTGAACTTAGCATCAATATCCTCATGGCCTCGTCATGCTAATAACAAAATCGCACTGCTTGTGGTTAGTTCTCAGGGATAGATTGAGAAAGAAGGCTGTGGGTATGTTAAACAACACCACATAAACACATAATGATTTCATACATCTGAAAATAATGCTGTGAATTTAACTTGTGAATTCAATGTTGATCACAGTATATAGGCTAAGTGAAATCATCTAAGCATCTATTGCATCAATCTAGAATCACAAAGTTTGAGGCATTTTTTAAAGATTTTCTTCCTCAGCAAATAGGTTTAAAACAATGGTGTTTAACTTCATTTTTTGTTTTGTTTTTTGTTTTATACATGCAATCAAAACAGACATGCTTAATCGAATCCAGATTTTATGTCAAGTGGATTTTAAATATTTTAAATGAATTGTTTTCTTTAATTTCAGAAAGGTTTAAAACAATGGTGTTTAACTTCATTTTTTTGTTTTGTTTTTTTGTTTTATACATGCAATCAAAACAGACATGCTTAATCGAAACCAGATTTTAAGTCAAGTGGATTTTGAATATTTTAAATGAATTGTTTTCTTTAATTTCATTTTTT
>JAZGTK010003798.1:0-11604 GCA_036877625.1 Ambastaia sidthimunki
TCATATAACCCCTATTCTGTCATCGCTACATTGGTTGCCCGTCAGATTTCGTATTACGTATAAGATTCTACTGCTTGCATATAAAGCCTTAAATGGAATAGCCTCCAAGTATCTTTCAGATCTTCTAACTCGCTATAATCCATCCTGTACTCTTCGGTCTCAAAACTCTGGACTCCTGGTTGTTCCCAGAATTAATAAGTCCACGAAAGGCGGCAGAGCCTTCTCATATTTAGCTCCAACTCTGTGGAATAGTCTTCCAATTGCTGTCCGGGGCTCAGACACGCTCTTGCAGTTTAAATCTAGACTAAAAACACACCTCTTTAGTCTTGCATTTTCTTAATATATCAGAACACCCCACATTTCTATTTGCACCTATAGAAGATTTGTTTCTATGCTTGAAAGATTATGAACAGCAGCTACGCTAATTAACATCTGTTTTATGTTGGGGCTCCCTCCCGGGGGAGTTTTAGATTTGGCGGTCTCTATGGGGATCCAGCTACTGTTAGATCTTCAATTGACCTTGGCCCTCCATGGAGTTGTCAAACACTGGTGTGATCATCCCACTCAACAAATCATCTACAGCCTCAGCAGGGTCCTTTCCAATAAGGATAAAGATTAAATCTTTGCTCCTCAATCTATCTACCTGGTCAATCTACCATTGATCATCTACCTGGTTTCAAATTAATCATATTACCCTCTCAATTTCATCTATAACCAGCTTACATTCCAACTTAACAGCAGATTGTTGCTAGAGCTGCTATCAGGAACCTTAAACTTTTATCACCAACGTTAATATTCTCCTGCCCTGTTTTTATTCCCCCATCAGGGTCTCACTCCTGTTAAATCTTTTTAAATGCTTTTCCAAACTACCACCAAATCAAATTAGTCCCATACTTTACGTAAGTCTTTATTGTAACGCTTACCGTTTAACCTGTCTTAGTCACAGAAACTGACTGCAGCTTTAGCGTGCCAGAGGAGAACTTGCCCCCCCTGTCAAGTTCGGGTTCTCACAAGGTTTTTTTCTCCACTATTCAGCCTCTGGAGTTTTGGTTCCTTGCCACGGTCGCCCTGTTGGCTTGCTTGCAGGGAGTGTGCTGACACTAGCTTAGATAATTTAACATAATTTGCTGTCTAAAAAACTGTCTAGAATTTCTATATTTTACATATAACTGCATATGTCTAACACTCCAAATAATATTTTATTTCTCTTTTCTGTATCTATCCCTTGATGTTTTTCACTGTCATTTGTACAGCTGCTTTGTAACAATGTACCATTGTGAAAAGCGCTTTATCAATAAACTTGAACTTGAACAAAACTAATGCAATAAGAAACAGAAAACATTAATTCATTGTTTACCTGGATCTTTAGTCTACGATTAGCTCATCTCTTATCTGACAAGCCTTCGGGTTTCAGTCGTTTGTTCATCCTGTGACAGCCCCATACGCTTAACCAATGCAGACTGCACTGGAAAAAGAAATTATTAGTTCATCTTTTGAGTCTTTCCAGTCGCTCGTTCGTTTGTTCATCGCGTGACAGCCCCATACGCTTAACAAATGCAAACTGCACCGGAAAGAGAAATGATTAGTTCATCTTTTGAGTCGTTCGTTCATCATGTGACAGCCCCATACGCTTAACCAATGAAGACTGCACTGAAAAGAGAATTGATTAGTTCATCTAGAGTCTTTCGAACAACTCAAACCCAAAGACTCGAAACAGGTGAACTAATTCCAGTACAGTGGCTATAGGATGTTGTGCATGCGCGGCTGTATGAATCACTCTCCGTGACGACTCATTCTTCCCGAGTCACATTAAAGATTTGTTCAAAATGAACGAATCGTTCAAGAACAACCCATCACTAGTGGAGATGTCTGGATAGATTCTCCAAGTTGAGCCCTTGTATTTTTCCTCATTCTGTCTGGCCCATCTTAGTGTAACCGGTCTGCTCTGCGTTGTGATTTGCTTGTAAAAACTGGTTACATTAGCACTATTTCCTTCTCCTGGAATCTGTGAAAACATATAACCAGTGGGCAGGGAGGTCGATCTTCCTGTGGTTTTGGACCCTGTGATTGGTGTGCTTGTTCTAGCTCGGGAGGCTTTTCAAAAACATCCTGACCCATGATTTCCATTAGCATCTCGGACTGGCCTTTCTCGCTGTTCTCTGGAACATTTAAAACCCTGAGATTTGCTCTCCGTGACCAGTTTTCGCTGGTCGTGTTTTGCTCTTTAAGAGTTTTAATAGTGTTTTCGGCTGCAGCCAGCGCCAAAAAGTTATCGCTCGCGAATGTCTCTGCAGCACACAGGCAGGACTAAAGACATATAAAACGTCTTCACATCACATTGCCATACCGGAAGTCCCACCTCTTCATTACTTTTGAATCCCCTTGTAATACAAAACTGTTTTAATAAATATAACCAAACTAAAAGCCAGCAAATTGACCAATATTGATTATTGTTTGCAAAAACCAGAATTGGTCAGTTGTCAACAAAATAAATTCATGCACAAACAAAAAAAATTGTTTCTTTCAGCATGTTTTCAATCAATATATACATTTTTCAAAACATAACCCCAAATACTGTAATTCATTATACAAATATATACATACAATCCAACAGTTTAGCCATAAATATAAGTATGTGCATGAGTGTGTATGAGTAATTGAAATTGTCAGCACAGTCCACTGCAGGTTGAGACCATGAGCAATTCATAAAATAAAGAAAACCAGTCCTATCTGTAGATGAGCAGAATAAGGATTGATGATGATGTCCTAAACTTGAATGTCGGGTCAGGATGAAGAATTCAGTTCAAATACACCCAAGGAGTTGATTCAGCGATACAGTAAGCCATAGTCCATTGACACAAAGAGGTACCCACATACTTTTTTGAAGAGCTACAGCATAAATTATCCTCTACAAAAGAAAACATCAAATAAACTAATTAAATCTTACTTTCATTCTAACAGTCTTAATACGTTCCTCTCTCAGTCAAGTTTAGCGGCAACTGACAAGAGGACTTTTCTTCTTCTGTAGTTTTTTATTGGCAGCTTGCTGACTACGTGCATTACCGCCATCTTCTGGACTGAGGTGAGAGCTCTTTTCTTATTTATAGAAGCTAAATCCTTCCTGCTATCTGTGTTTCTTTCAGGAATGTAATGACTGCGTTGATTGTGACTGATGTACCAGGTAGGCCCAATTTAATGTAAGTGAATTTTTTGTTATTTTCTTGAGCTTTTCCCTTTCTTCAGAATATTGTTTACAAGATATGAGTATATGCTTAACATCTATTTCTTTACAGTGTGTGCATAACCCATTCTGGCGTTTTCCTAGTATATGTAAGCCACTGTTTAAGCTTGTGTGTCCTATTCTTAGCCTTGTGAACCATGTTTCTTTCTGCCTTTTCAACATTATGCTCTGTTATTTCTGTTATTTCTTTTTGAATGTCATATAAATGTCTACCCCTCTCCTCCTTATCCCACTGTTCTTGCCAGACATTATTAATGCCCTCTTTGATTATTGTTCTGATATCAGGTCTGCTGAGTGAGACTTGTATCTCCACTTGATCTGCCTTTAGAGCTCCCTTGGTCAATGCCTGTATGTGCTAGGGTCCAAGTAAACTGGATAAAATGACGAGAGGACAGAATCAGCACAAAAAAGCCAATCCGCTGACTTTCACAATAAAAGTCCAAAATAAAAATAAATGATTGTGCATTTATTATTTATATTTATTATGCACACAAAAAATAATATGCTCTGTTGAAGGGTTTTGGTGAGATTTCAACCTCCATAATAAAATGCAATATTAACCTGGTTACAAGAGCAATTGTAATAAAGCCTTTAATAAGAAGCAGAGTGATTGATCTTTTAAGGTCACTACATAAACACAACATTGAGTGACAGAAAGAAAACATCATGTACATCATGATTGGTGTACTCTGATAGCAAATATCAAACTTGTCAGTCAGAGCCATGGCACAGTGAGTAGTAAACGAAACGGGTATAACGAAATAAAATAAAAGCGGAAAAACAAACGGCACTTACATTTTTAGGTCAGTTGTTCTGTAACGGGTGCTCTCAGCTAGCAGGCTTGAAACACATTGAAGTCAAAACAAAAGTATTTAATAAAGATAATCCACAACGATACAGGCATGAACAGGCGGGAACAAAGAACACACAACGTAACTTTAACAACCGACAAACAGACTAGACAGGAACCAACTTATTAAGAGACACTAATACAAGGACTAATTGAACAGAGGTGAGACTAATTGACAAAACAAACACAGGAACTCCAAATATGGGTAGACAGGGGACAAACCAAACAGACAGTCCAGACAGGGGTCTTACAAAGACAGAGAAAACTAAACACGCATTGCTGGGTGATGCCCATGGCTGCAGTTTTAGGACTAAATGTTGATGAGAAAACAAAGACATTTATCAAAAACATCAGCATCAAAATCAAACTTTATTGCCAAGTATGTCTACATACACAAGGAATTTGTCTTGAAACTACAGACTATAGATAAATTCACAATCAGTTTTAAAACAGTCAGGCAGAACTGCTCATTGTGTAACAACAGAAAACCAGAAGAGGGCGATCTTGAACAACTTAAGGTCCTGTAACCAAGTACCACTAACATGTTCAGTCGACCAGTGGAGAGTGCATGGGAAACATCACTGTGACCAACTGTGTAATTCCATAATCACTGTGTAATCCCCATAAGTGAATCCAGTACTTCCATGATGTAAATTACAACAGTTCTCATTGCTGATGAAAATTATTAATTAAATAAAGGAGTAATTGCCCAATATCAGGCAGCTGGCACCCATGGCTGCAAATTCAATGGAGACATACAGATGTAAAAACCTCAAACAAGACATAATGACTGATAATGAAAGCTTTACTGAGATATGTGTGAGACAAACAAACTACTGTATCTAAATAAACTTTATAACCTCTCATACTTGTTAATTTATGTAATTGTTGAAAATAATCCAACATGTCTATATAGATCACATGCATTAATTTTGGAAATGGACTTCATGTGTCTCATGGACACAAAAATACAGACTGTCTGTATTTCAATACTCAATTTAGTGTCCTCTCTGCAGAGTCTTATTTATTTTCGGAACAGCTAATTGATAGAAATTAAGTCATTAATCAAGCCACTAAACCATCATTCAGGCCAGAGAAGATGAATACAAACTTTCATAATAACCATCTTCCTCATTTTAGGCCTCATTAGCATTAATTTTTAATGTAATTATGCTATTCTTTTACGCTGAGCTCATAAATTACAGCTCTTTTGTTGCCAGCTGGCCTTGTAAAAGCCAGGGTAATGCTTTGTAGTCTGATCTTTAAGGCAATTACTGGCTTCTTCAGTCTTTTATCTCACTGCATTTCCAATAACCTTCCATCTAATGATTTATCTGGGCAAACCTCTGACACCCACCTGACTCATCCCACTTCCATTAGCACTGCCTTTATTTATCTGAGAAGATCTGGTGTCTAAATAAAGATCCTCTCTGATTAATGCTTTTGGAGTGTTTGTGCAAAGTGTATGTGCTTTTACAGATATAGAGACAATACATATACTTGACTGCTGTTACAACCCCCTGTTCTGTTGTCTCTCCTGTGTTGGGCTGTGTCTGTGTTTCTGCTCTCCCTAGGGAAAGCCACCCTTGCAGGCTAATTGTTGCTGTCTCCTGATTGGTCTATAGAACTTTAAAAGTCACAACATCACTCCCTCAGCTGCAGTTGTTTGCCATTTTGTGATCTGAGCAGTTTGTTTTGTATAGTGCAGAGTTTTGTGTAAGAGGTTGTATTAAGAGAATTGTGAGTACTGTTTGCTTTGTTTGTTTGTTTTGTGTGTGGTTGTAAGTATTGTATCAAAGATATACTAGTTTATGTGACCTATTTTCCTGTTTGACACTGATTTTTGGATTGTCCCTTAAACTTGGTCTGGTTTTGCTTGGCCCTGTAAATACTTTTGTAAGTACTCAATTGGAATAGGTGTTAGGAAGTTAGGGAAGTGAATTGTATTTTCTTTTCTTTTGGGTAGGCAAGGCAGAGGTCTGAAAAAAAGAACATTTTGTTATTTGTTATTTTGGCCTTGTCAGCTCTTGAACTTAAACTCCCAAAAAACATTGCTAAATACCTTTTGGTCAATGCTAGTCCTTTTGTTGTGCTTCTTCCCTAAATGGGGCATAACACTGCGAGCTAAAGTTAAACAACTTTAGTGCCACAGTGAACAAATTAATGCCACTGTGAGCCCCGGCTTCTACCATCTTCATAGATTAGTGAAGGTAAAACCTTTCCTGAGCAGGAAGAGTTTTGAGACTATAATGCATGCTTTCATCTCTTCGTGACTTGATTATTGTAACTCTCTTTACTATGGCTTGCCGGTCTCATCTATACAACAACTTCAGTTGGTTCAAAATGGGTACATATTACTCCTATCTTACGCTTTCTGCACTGGTTATCGCTGCAGTACCGTATTGGGTTTAACATTTTGCTTTTTGTGTATAAGGCTGTTAATTGTCTTGCTCCTTAATATCTATCAGAGTTGCTTACTGTCCACAATACTGTCAGATCACTCAGATCTCAGACTATGTTGTGGACTCCCAGAACTAGACTAAGATGTAGGAAAGATAGCGCTTTCTCTGTTGCTGGTCCCAAACTATGGAACACTTTGCCTCTATCTAACAGAACTGCTTTGATGGTGTCTGAATTTAAATGTCTGTTAAAAGCTCATCTTTTCTCCTGTGCTTTTAAATGATAGGTGATTGGGTTGTTTTAAGGTTATATGGATTTGATTGTTGTATACAAGCCTATGCAATACTAATGCAGCGATTAGGTGTGGTGGTTTTTTTTTTTTTTTTTTTAAAAGCTGTAATTAGGTTTAGGATTTATGTACAGGTCAATGAAAGTTGTGTTAAATGTGCTTTATAAATAGAATTGAATACAGATAACAATTGTTTGATGTGATTTCCGTTGTACATCTGTGTGTCATAAATGATCTGTATCTTCACTATTTAACTATTCTGTCTCTTTTACCAGTCTACTGGTTAGTGAGTCAGGCTTGTAATCAGTAGGTTGCCGGTTCGATTCCAGTGCTGGCAGGTAGCAATTGAAGTGCCCTTGAGCAAGGCACCTAACCCCTGATTGCTCCCTGGGCGCTGCAGTGATAGCTGCCCACTGCTCCGGGTGTGTTCACTCCTCACTTGTAATGGGTTAAATGCAGAGGGCACATTTCGGGTACAGGTAACCATATCTGACAAAACATGTGAAAAACATGTCATGTGTCACCAAATAACTATTAAATAAACCAAAGGATTTCTAGATTCTTTAAAGCAGTGAGGGAAAAAGTTGCCTGGTTGCCAGTCAGGTAATAGTTTTTGATTGCATTGTTTGAAGAAGGCTGATGCTAACCCTGAAAATGCATTAAGTGTGTAATTAGCAGCTATTAGGACCATTGATTTTCTGACTTCAAGTGATAGCTACCAGGCCAAAATGGCATGTCAATATTTGCATAACTAATAGCCTGCTGCTCTCTGCGGCTCTTATTGAGAAGTCAAAGTCAAAGTGGAGTTTGTCATTTCAGCCATATACAAGTACATAGTGAAACGAAACCACGTTTCTCCAGGACCAAGGTGCTACAGTACAACATAGGACAACACAAAACTAGTCGGTATATACAAAAAACTTTATATACATAAAGTGCACAAAGTGCAAAAAGACAGCACAAGACAGTAAGGCAGACCAATACACAGTTCAATACAAAAAACTCTATATATATATATACATAAAGTGCACAAAGTGCAAACAGACAGCACAAGACAGTAACGCAGACCAATAAACAGTTCTATATAAAAGTGATGTAGTGATTGTGTAAAGTGACAGTGCAAATATTAAAAATAATAAAATAGTCCAATGGCAATAGTGTAATTTGTAATGAGTTATTTTGTGTTTAGCAGCCTGATGGCATGGGGGAGGAAACTGTTGCAAAGTGTGGTCGTAAAGGAGCGAATACTTCGGTACCGTTTATCAGATGGCAGGAGGGAGAAAAGTGTTTGTGAGGGGTATGTGGGGTCATCCACAATGCTGGTGGCTTTGCGGATGCAGCATGAGGTGTAAATGTCTGTGATAGAGGGAAGAGAGACCACGATGATCTTTTCAGCTGTTCTCACTATCGGCTGCAGGGTCTTGCGGTCAGAGACGGTGCAATTCCCAAACCAGGCAGTGATGCAGCTGCTCAGAATACTCTCGTTTTGTTGTGGCACTGGTGTTGAGCGACAAGGTGAGGTTCTCTGTCAGGTGAACACCAAGAAACTTGGTGCTCTTTGAGGTCTCTACAGGGGAGCCGCTGATGTTCAACAGAGAATGGTCTCTCTGTGCTCTTCTGAAGTCAAAGGCCATCTCTTTAGTTTTGTCCACGTTCAGAGACAGGTTGTTGGCTCTACACCAGTTCATTAGCTGTTTCACCTCCTCTCTGTATGCTGACTCGTCGTTCTTGCTGATGAGACCCACCACGGTTGTGTCATCGGTGAACTTGATGTGATTCGAGCTGTGCATTGCTACACAGTTGTGAGTCAGCAGAGTGAACAGCAATGGACTGAGCACACAGCCCTGAGGGGCCCCAGTGCTCAGTGTGGTGGTGCTGGAGATGCTGTTCCGGATCCGGACTGACATCTCCCAGTCAGGAAGTCCAGGATCTAGTTGCAGAGGGAGGTGTTCAGGCCCAGCAGGTTCAGCTTTCCAGTCAGGTGCTGAGGAATGATGGTGTTGAATTCTGAACTGAAGTCAATAAAGAGCATACGAACGTACGTGTTTTTATTGTCCAGGTGGGTGAGGGCCAGATGGAGGGTGGTATTAATGGTGTCATCTGTTGAGCGGTTGGGGCGGTAAGCGAATTGCAGGGGGTCTAGTGAGGGGGGCAGCAGGGTCTTAATGTGCCTCAAGACGAGCTTCTCGAAGCACTTCATGATGATAGATGCAAGTGCAATGGGACGGTATTCATTGAGGCAGGACACTGAAGACTTCTTTGGCACGGGGACGAAGGTGGTGGCCTTGAAGCACGCTGGAACTATGGTGCTGCTCAGAGAGATGTTGAAGATGTCTCTGTGCAGAGTCTTACCTCAGCTGTGGTTAGACACAGCACCTGGTCATTGGGGGGAGGAGTGATCTTCCTCACCATTACACCGTTTTGTGCTTTAAACTGTGCGTAGAAGTCATTTAGCGCATCAGGAAGGAAGGCATCACTGTCACAGGCAGGTGGTGTTGACCTGTAGTTGGTGATAGTCTGGATGCTCTGCCACATGCGCCGTGTTGGTCTGCTGGTTGTGAAGTGGCTGTGGATTCTCTGAGCGTGTGCATGCTTTGCCTCTCTGATGGCCTGGGACAGTTTGGCCCTCGCTGTTCTTAGGGCCGCTTTGTCGCCTGCCCTGAAGATGGAGTCTCGGGTTTTCAGTAGCGCACACACCTCTGCAGTCATCCACTTCTGGCTGGAGCATGTGGTGATAGTCTTGGAGGTGGTGACGTCATCAATGCACTTGCTGATATAGCTGGTCACTGATGTCGCATATTCCTCCAAGTTCGTGTAGTCACCGTGTTGCTGCTTCCCTAAACATGTGCCAGTCAGTGTGTTTAAAACAATCCTGAAGAGCAGAGATGGTTCCTGCCAGCCAGGTTTTTACCTGCTTCAGAACCAGTTTCGATCATCTGACGAGCGCTCTGTATGCCGGAATTAGCATAACAGAGATGTGGTCTGAGTAGCCGAGGTGGGGCTCCGCCCTGTACGCGCCGGGGATGTTTGTGTAAACAAGATCCAGCGTGTTTTTCCACCTCATTGCACTGACTTGACATTTGTATGATTGAAATCTCCAGCAACAATAAACAGTCCATCGGGAGTTCTGCAGTTCGCTAATAGCCCCATACAGTTCGCACAGCACATCACCCGCATTAGCGCTGGGTGGAATGTAAACACCGATAATGCATGGTAGTGCATTTCCATGGTAAATGAAAAGGTCTGCATCTAACAGTCACAAACTCCAACAGTGGTGAGCAGTAACTAGAAACTAGCACTGAGTTCTTGCACCATTCCGTGTTGATGTAAACACACAAGCCACCGCTGCGAGCCTTACCGCACAGAGCTGTGTTTCTGTCAGCACAAAACGAGGTTAGCCTGTCTAGCTGGCGGCATCCGGAACTCTTTCGCTGAGCCATGTCTCCATGAAAACAAAGACGCAGCAGTCTCTAAACTCACGCCGTGTAGTTTGCTGGAGTGGGATGTATAATCCAATTTATTGTCCAGGGAGCAGACATTGGAGAGCAGGATGGACAGGAGAGCCGGCTAGGGTTTGTTTTTAGCCTAGCACAGACCCCTGCCCTCTTGCCACGCTTCTGCTTTCTCGCGTACGCTTGCGATGTCCCCTGCCCTGGCCACCGGCATCCGGCGACACAGAGGGCTGAAGGCCTGGTCTCCGCAGCACACAGAGATCGCATAGCTTCTCCAGCAGATCATCTTGTAGGGTGACTGTGGTGATGTTATTGAGCTTTATAAGTGTCTGGCGGTGATATACACGAACACCGGTTGCATCGATGCCCATATGCCATAGAAAGTTGTGTTAAAAAGACAAAATAGCACTATTTGATAACATTGATAACAAGATGGCGGCGCGGCAGTAGCCCGCAGCGGCCACTCCGGAGACAAAATGGTGCTATTTTTGTATCTTAGCCTGACACAAAAGACACATGGACAACAGACACAGTGGTGTTCATGTGTACGACCGCCAGACATTAATAGACGTCAAGAAATACGCATCCACTAACTTGGAAGATGAAATTTACGCGAAACTCCGCGAACTCGGGTTGCTACGGTTGCTATGGACACCAGGCCTCCAGCCCTCGGCGTTGCCTGACGCCGGTGACCGGGAGGAAGTGCGACGTAAGCGGTGCACGAGGAAACGGAAGCGCGAGGAAACGGAAGCGCTGCAAGCGGGCGGGTATCCGTGCTAGGCTAAAAACAAACCCTAGCCGGACGGCTTTTCCGTCCATCATTCTTTCAAACGTCTGCTCCCTGGAAAATAAACTGGACTATATTCGACTCGAACGGACTACACGGCGAGTGTTTAGAGACTGTTGTGTCTTTGTTTTCACGGAAACATGGCTCAACGACAGAGTGCCGCACAACGCCATTCAGCTAGATGAGCTAGCGTCGTTTCGTGCCGACAGAAACAGATCTTCGTGCGGTAAGACTCGTGGAGGTGGCGTGTGTGTTTATGTAAACACGAGATGGTGCACGGACTCTGTGTTAGTTTCTAAACACTGCTCATCGCTTGTGGAATTTGTGACTGTTAGATGCAGACCATGGGAATTTACCGCACTGTTTATCATCGGAGTTTACATTCCTCCTAGCGCTAATGCTAAGGAGGCTTTGTGTGAACTCTACGGGGCTGTTAGYGACCTACAGAATGCTCACCCCGACGGACTGTTTATTATCGCCGTAGATTTCAACCATGCAAATCTCAAATCAGTTCTCCCTAAATTCCATCAGCATGTGGACTTTGCGACGAGAGGGAAAAACACGCTGGATTTGGTTTATACTAAC
>JAZGTK010003798.1:11654-26295 GCA_036877625.1 Ambastaia sidthimunki
TGATCTTTTCAGCTGTTCTCACTATCCGCTGCAGGGTCTTGAGGTCCGAGACGGTGCAATTCCCAAACCAGGCAGTGATGCAGCTGCTCAGGATGCTCTCGATTGTCCCTCTGTGAGGATGGGGGGTGGGAGATGAGCTTTTCTCAGCCTTCGTAAAGGGGGGTGGAAGATGAGCTTTTCTCAGCCTTCTTAAAAAGTACAGCGCTGCTGGCCTTTTTTTGCTGTGGAGCTGGTGTTGAGCGACCAGGTGAGGTTCCCCATCAGGTGAACGCCAAGAAACTTGGTGCTCTTTACGATCTCCACAGGGGAGCCGCCGATGTTCAACGGAGAGTGGTCTCTCTGTGCTCTTCTAAAGTCAACGACCATCTCTTTAGTTTTGTCCATGTTCAGAGACAGTTTGTTGGCTCTACACCAGTCCATTAGCTGTTTCACCTCCTCTCTGTATGCTGACTCGTCGTTCTTGCTGATGAGACCCACCACGGTCTGTCATCTGTGAATTTGATGATGTGGTTCGAGCTGTGCATTGCTACACAGTTGTGAGTCAGTGAGTAAACAGCAATGGACTGAGCACACAGCCCTGAGGGGCCCCAGTGCGTGTGGTGGTTTCTGGAGGTGCTGTTCCCGATCCGGACTGACTTAGGTCTCCCAGTAAGGAAGTGCAGGATCCTGTGTGGTCACAGGTGTGCAATTTATCACAGTTTCAACTGGCTTCGAATGTGGCTCAGCCTATGAGAATTTAGAATTCATATTCATATAATTTTTATATATTCTGCAGAAAATGTGGGTGGTTCTTGTCTGTGCAAAACTCACAGCAGTCATGCTTAATGTTTTGGGTGGTTGAAAATGATGAAATAGTTGCTCACTGAAATAGTTGCCCATTTCACTGTGTGCTAGATAAAAATCAGAAAGATTCTTAACCAGACATACAATTGAAGTTTTATTAGATTCAATTTTATTTATTGATTTGATTTATTTTATTGTTGTGTGTAGCACAAAATCTGACAGAGCTATAAGTTAAAGTTTACCACTTGGTACCACTTGGTCTAGGGCAGTGATTCACAATCAGGCAGCTGACAAACTTCCAAGTTTGGCTTTAAAGTGGGCTTAAAAAATAAGACAAATCAAGCATTAAAATAAGCTAAAACAACTAAAAAAGATATTTCCTAGTTTTATTTTGTAATTGATATACATCTTTTAGATTCCAAGCTCTGTTAAGTGCCAAGCTCTAGAATAAATTATTGGGTAGAAATTGTGAGTGGGGAACCTTGAAGTCAAAATGGTTGCAATCCACTGATCTATAGCTCCCTCACCATATGTATGAGAATAAGTCATGCTTGATTTTTATACACTATAAATGTATTAAAAATTTGTATTTGCTTGTTTGAGCTTAACAAATAAGCATGACAGTCATTCTGTTGAATTCTGTTTGACTTGGTTTCATCTTTGTAACGAGTCATTCAAGGTTGATTCAACTGTGTAAAACAACTGAGCAATCTTTCTGAATGAAAAGTCACCCTCACCTACTAATTAGCTGCACAATGTCACTGTTAAATTAGGCGCTTTAGCCGATGTCCTTCCAAACTTCCAGAGCTCTGCGTGAAGGGCACGGGAAGGCAGCTGTGCCAGGGACAGATGTTGAGTGAAACAGGTGTCTGGAGCTTGGTTTTCCGCTGGATTAGCATGTTCATGATAGACTTCAAATGCGGCTCCCTCAGCTCACGACATCAAACAGACAGACGGTTGATAATGAGCTGAGGGAAGAGTAAGAGAGATGGAGAGGGTGGGTTAGTACTAGAGATGCTGACTGCTTGTGTTAGCACTGTCTGTAGTCTCCAAATCCAGGAGCTTTTTATATATTCAAAGCTGTTACGTTATCAAGTAAAGTCTCCATTGCTTGTCAAAAAATGCAATGGAATGATTCCTCATTTGTTATGAGAAAGATCATGATGTGGAAGGTTGAGAAGATATTTTTATCATGAAGTTATGGAGTTATATTAATTCAGGAAACAAACCTTTTTTAGCCAGCACATTGTAAGTGGCAATCAAGTGTTTTATACCTAAAGTGTGCCATTTCTCAAACGCTACAAAAGTTTCTTCTATCTACGTGTCTCCGTCTTAGACGTCACGCCCACACACTATTGGCTAAAAGTCTGATGCATAGACACAAAACTTGAAACACTTGAGAAGTTTTGAGGTCGTCCTCTGGTTAAATTCTGCAGGAGATGTGTGTTGTGTTCCTTAATGGTACATCTGGAAACATGGCACTAAACAATACAAACCGGAATTTGGTTCCTTTACGTGTCAGTCAGATGGCGTCTTGGGAGGTCCTTGGCCAATGAAAGCTGCTATTGAGTTCAGTCCGATAAAATTACTTTTAAATATCTGTGCCACTAAACTAAGTGTGCTATAATTCAGGTAGCTAGCTATAAACATGCTGCCAGTTTAACTAGCTTGCTTAGCCTCACAATAGTAAAGCTAAGAGACAACATTGATAGTACAAGCAGCCATTTGCTAGTTGAGGTCTGGCACATTCTGACTTGTGTAGCTTATTTCTAGCTGTACTGTGCACATGGACAATGGGAAATGACCAAACAGATTTTCTTTTTATTATACTGTCATAGTTCAGTATCCACAGGAACAGATTCAAATAGTGACCTCAACCACTGATGATATATAAAGCGAAATGTGTTGATATAACATGTTCAGCAGTCTACTCTTTATTCATAGATATAACTTGATGTGAATGACTATAAATGGATTCCAGATTTATTACACTATAATATTTTGACTTGACGCTTGATTATGTTTGAAACCTTTATCAGAGACTCATCAATTCATTAGCTCATCATGTCACCATCTATTTTATATTTATAAATATGAATAATATATAATATATATTCAATAATATCTGAATTATATGTTTAAATAATAAGCACACTAAATGGGCACACTAATGAGGAATATGTGTGTTTCCGTGTATGAAGCCATGGATTTCGTATCGCATTTCTTTCTGTCTGTATCTGAATGCATGACGACACTGCATTTTTCAGACTCACGCTGCGCTTATGCATTTTATTGTGCATTACCTACAAAAACAGACAAGCCCATAAGCTCTCAGTGTGCCAATACACATAGCATAAAACACACTCTCCCATGAGTCCCCTGCTCCGGAAGTTATTTCCCCCTTAATAGGCTTTTATTAAATCTGGGTAAAAACAATAAGGGTGTGTAGGTCATTTAGCTTTAATAGGGCTTTTATTAAAAGAACTTTGGACTGGGAAGCAGATCTAAAACACTGACACAACCGTTGTCATGGAATGTGTGCAATGGATGCCTGGGGGGTTTGCTTGAGTCATTCAGTTAGATGCTGTATACACAAAATTACTGGACAATTAATTAAAAACAGCAGAGTGTCCACTTGATAGACAAAGATGAGTTCAAACCAGTCCTAAGCAATTCATCATAATAAATTACACTGTAGATTTGTACAATGTGTACACAAGTTGTATTTCTTGTGCACAAAACTGAAATGGATGTATTTATGTATAGTTACCATTTAGACTATTTAAATTGCCTTACATTTTAAAAGATAAAGAGTCATAACCAGACAGACAATTATATAAGATTATATAAACATTTTTGAGGTAATTCTGAGTAGTGCTTGCCCATGCAGATTCTGGGGTGTGTGTTCTGGATGGTTGCTAAGATACTAATATGCAGTTGCTAAGATGGCCTGAGTTATTAGTACATGATACTGACACAAGGTATCATTTGTGTCTGTTATACTACAAAGTTTAATAGTTGTTGGTGTAAAAGTTTTAGGTGTAAAAAAAAGTTTTAGGAATAGTATTACAAATGTGATTTCAGTTTAGAGTAAATAATGTTCTGGTTCTTTTCAATTACATGTTAGCACTTCAAAAAGACTTGGAATATACTGCTCAAGTCATATTACTTGGATGCCCATTCAATCGCTTTTAAATAACATACTTTGTGCAGAAGAAAGAAAGTTATACAGGTTTAAAGTAGCATAAGAGTGAGTAAATTATGACAGAATTTTTCATTTTTGGAACTATCCCTTTAAATGGTCAAATTGATTGTCAGCACTTTGAAAACAAGGACAGATGCAATGCCTGCTTAATAAGACAAACAAATCTGAGGCACAATCTGTCAAAACTCAGATGCAAAATGAATTCGTTCTGGCAGAAGGACGACTGTAATCTCGGAGGAATCGTAATTTAAATGCAGACGCAGTTTCACAGAGGCATAGCAGCATATTTTCACACATTTCTGATGTTATTCCAGGTTCAGGTTTGGAATGAATTTCCATGTGGAAGGCATTTACATGTGGGATGTTTGAATACTGCAAAATATGGCACATATAGATACATATAAATGTAAAGCAGATTACAAATTTGATTTAAATTGATGAGCAGCGTCCTTATAAAACAACCAGGCAGAGTGCTAGCATGTGCATAAACTCTAAAGTATACTTTGGCTACAACATATTTATCAACGACCAATAAACTGCCTTTGTAATAGCCTGCAGCAAAGTTCCAACATTTCTGAAATTTTGGGCTGTTGTCCTGCAGCGTAACTTTAACATTTCTTAAATGTTATGAATGTGCTGTCAAATGTTTCAGTACACTCTGGCTGATGAGCACAAATGTCCTCTTTTGCCAACTACAACAGACTCTAGATGCTCAAACATTAGCGTATATTTAGTTGAAACTGTTTAGTACAAGTTAAATTTAATGTCAAAATGATACCAAAACATCCAGTCAACAGTAACCAATACAAAGCCAAGACGTACTGTACAGTCTGACAAAAAAAAACATTGATGTTGTACAGACTCTCATCATGTTTTTCCAAGATCTCACTGGCATCAAATCGTACAATCTTACAAGTAACAATTGTTTAGGGTGCAAAAAGCGGCTTTAAGACGACGGACTTAATTGATTGGTGAAAAAAAGGCCATGAGTGTATTTTATAAATCAAGGCTACATCTATCGATCGTATATAGAATTGTGGTCATACTTAGGTAGAGATAAATTATATTTGACTCTGAAGATGAAATTAATACTCTTGATGCTCTGGTCTACAGTCGTAGCAGTGCATGAAACCATTCAACAGGTTAACCATTTAATTGATTACTGCTGCTTTAATACAGACCAGCTCACTGGTCAAGGTTCACTGTGACATCCTATGAAACAAGATCCTTATTTACTCCTTGAAGAGCTAGCACAGCAAATAAGCATACACTCATTTCTGCTTTAATTTCTGTCTCATATTTCATGCTTTTGGGCTCCATTTGTAATAATGAAGTGTAAAATAACCTTTAATATAGCTTTTGGAAGATTTACTGGTAAAAATTAAAGCCCAGAATCCTCGTGAGAGCAGATCAGTCCAGGATGGGCAGTTAATGCTGGTACAGAACTGCAGAAAAGTACTCCACAGACTCTGGTTTGAATCAAGGGCTTAAGGAAATATTTCACGATGGAATTAAAGTGCCTGGAATGGGAAACATGTGACTAGTCAAATAGGTGAAGGCCTTCAGCTACAGCAGTCGCCCCGAAGAGCTGATCAAGGTGTCTGATGAATGTCTCTTGTTTATGTGTCTGGGGAGGTGTAAGAGTTTAAAATGGTAAAGAAAATTCTTCTGAACATATTAAAAGATGGTAAGGTAACCTCCACACAGATAAACAACAAATCATTGTCCAATAGATTACCATGGATTGTAGAACTTGATTAACTATGTGCCCTGTGACAAGCAAGTACAGTTATTTTACACTTCTGTTAAGTTTTTAGATTAAATACATCTTCTACATAGTAACCAATTAACTAAACAAGAAAAATAAATTCAAATTTATCAGTGGAGTCATTAGCTTTGGATCACAAAGAACTGAAATCGTGTTTTTGTTTATCCACAGAATCTAAACTGCAGCTAAACTTCTTAACATCTATGAATTTTCAATCTGACCTCATGTGAAACTGTAACTTGTTTATGAAATTACGATTTCATAAAAACTTGTAAAATGTGAATCATGCAATTATTAGATAAAATCAATGAAGAAGGTCCATTTCTAACCATATCACCAAACCTAAGCATTACTAGTGCAAAAGTAGATTGTATAAAAACATACAAATTCATATTCATATTGAATTAGCCACCAATTTGCTTAAATTTAAAAATTGCCACAAGATGGTGCTGGAAGGTTCTTACATTAATCCAAAGCAACTTTATGCATGTAAAGCATACATTTTACGAACTGAATCCATTAGCAGCAGGCAACACTTTCCTTTTTGCTAACAAAGAAAATAGCAATGTTACATTGACTGAGGAAACTTGAATTATTCACAAAATTACCTTATTTCTTATGACTAGCAAAGATATAAAAAATATATAGAGAATATTCAGAATATTCAGTATATCATCCATCCCTATGTGGTAACTTGCAGTCTAATTGCAGGAAAACCTCCCTGGAGCAAGCTGGGGTGAGGTGCCTTGCTCAAGAGTAGAATGATAAAATGGTTCTCTCAAGAACTAATTGACTACAGGTCATCTTTACCTGGCAATGAACTACAATATTTCTATATTACCAATCCAGCACCTGGATAACCAAGGACACCAGAGCTGTGGTAAATCCTGACTGTATTTAGAAGTAATGCTATGTGGGCCTTTAATATCATGATATGCGCATATGGACTGTATTACTTTAGAATGCTTTGCAGTATATTGTGGATCTGGTGTCAATTAAATGACAGTCAACAAAACATCAGGATGAGCCAAATAGCTTCATTTAGTTCTCTGAAACTGAGAGGCGCCGCAAATTCAACCCTGAAGACAGTGTGCAAATTACTGTCACACTTTACTGAGGATGAATGAAAGCCAAATTTAAACAACTTCCTCAGGCAAACTTAAACATCTCTGTTTGGCTCGCTGGCATTCATGCCTAAGAAATAAATTCTTCTCTACACGCAACAAAATAGATGTTTCAATATATGCTATATGCGAGGTTTAGCACGTAACCCTTTTTTTCAAAACAACAAAAGAATAATTTCTAATCCAACTGATTTATTTTCCAGGATTGAATTATATAGTTGTCTGCCAAGACGTCTAGTTTTCAAACATGGTCAAGTCCAGTTTGATCTCCTAAAAATCTGGGCTAACCTTTTTATAAGTACCATTTCTTCAGTTGAATTAACTGCGAGTTACATCAAAGAGCAAATTAATTTCAGTTTGGAAAGCTTTGGATTAACAGCCCATCTATATAGACTCTCTTAATCTCACTAGAAACAGTGGGGAAAAGATCTCTCATCTCTCATGCGGATCCCACAAGCAAGATCTGGCTTAACCGGAAACTTTGATTTGTCAACGATGACCACAGCAAAGTGGACGATTCCTTTATAATCATTTGGCACTGACACAAAGTCTCTGCTGGCTAACGTAATAAAATTGCTGGTTAACAGGGCCCATTATCATCAAACTGGTGTAGAACTTCTGCTGAGAATGCAGGTGGACATGTTCTGTAGCTTGAGTCAAACGCATTCCTCAGAGACACATCTACAAATGAGCTGTTAATCTCCATCATCCTCTTCCTCTTCTAAATAATCTGAATGTAGACTTTACTAGACTTTTTTTAGCATCTGTCTTCTTTATTGCTTTTTCGAACCACCACACCGGTAGAATACCATAATACAGTGATGGTTTCAGGGTGACCCTGAGTTTCCCAAGTAGGACAAAGTAATAGGTGTTGGTCCTAGAATGCAATTCCTGTTAATTATTTAGGGGTAGATTTATGGTTAGGGTTCAATATGTGGCTTGTTAGCATGGCCAGATTAGACCCTGCTGATAGATGTTGCAACTACTCATTCAAAAGCAGCCATGTATTCTAATTACATTAAAATTGTCATTAAGGGCAATTGCCTTGCCTTTTGTGTCATTTCAACAAAACACTATGTACCCTGGTTCAAGTAAGTTAACAACTCACAGAAAGCAGCCGGTAAATTAAATTTTATTTAAAAGAGATGTTGGTGTACATTTTCTAGGGATCATAACAACAGTAATTAACCAAAGCAAATGATCAATTGATAAAGAAGAAGAGAAGAATGTTATAGTCATGTATATATTATTGCGTGGGTGTAGACAGATGCTATTTTTATCACAGTGGTGGAGCAATGCTATACAATTCCAGTATATTAGAATGTAGCAGTCTGCAACTCAGAACAAAACAGGGAATTGTACACTAACACCCTAAAAGCTTGATCCTTTGTCCGTGAAAAAAGTTGCTATTGGTCACTCCATTTTGAAGCAAATAGCATTACCGCAAATTGTACAAAAGTCACTGGGCTATAAAAGTACATAGAAAAGAAGGAAAGGGTTATCAGAGTGGTCACTGGTGGGTGTGTTCAGAAAGAAAAGATCTCTGCCTGCCCTTCACTTCTGCCAGTTAATGGAAATCATAACAAGGAGCTGAAGTCCTCTGGCGAGTTAAGGAACGCTACACACTGCCCCAGCTCTAGTTTCTCTGTAATCTAAACCTCCACACTCAGCAGGCACAATGGATCAGTGTTGAGAAAGGATCCAGAACAGAACAGCACAGTCCAGGGAGAGCCCCACAAACAAGTACCAGGAGACCTTGGAGGACAGACAGTGGTTCGAACTGATAAAGATCTGTACGCCTCAATGGTTGTGGCAAGCACGTGGGTCTCCAAGAGTGTTATGTAAACCACCCATTCAACACTTCACTTAAAACACACCTGGCAGAATCAGGGTTGAGAATGCAGGGTAAAGTATTAGCATTGAAACTCTATGTATAGAGATCAATGTAAGTGTGCGTGTGTGTGTGTGTGTGTGTGTGTGTGCTACCACTCCATCCAGAAATAAAAACAGAACACAATAAAAAAATATAAAAATTTAACTGCATTAAATAAATGTGATGCTTTTAAACATAGTTAATTTGAATTAAGAATTCAATTGAATTAAGAACTTTTCTAAAATGTCATGAATATTCTATAAATCTCAAGGTTTTTGTAAACATTTAATTTTTTTTTGGGACTTGTTTAGACATTAAAGGGGTTATGTATATTATAGACAGTGTCAATGCATTCATATAGTTTTGCCTTATTGTCTGTATCCAAATGTATGAATGTACAATATGTGTGCCAAAACCAGTTACATACCTCCAAATACTGTACCAATAAGACCACATTATATTTCATTAAAGCGAAAAAAAAACAGCTTATCAACTGTAATTCCAAGGAGCAGATTTTTTATTTACTAAATGAATTCATAAGGATTTTACTTCTTATGTGATTTAGTCATTTTCAAAACATTAGACTTTTCAGTCTGCATTGTTGAAAGTTGCCTTGCAATCATAAACACAGTTACATGTCCAAAAACACAAAAAGAACTAAGGAAAATTCTTTAGGCATCTAAGGCATTTCTAAACATGAAACAGCTTAAATTAATCAAATTGATTTGCCGGTTGCTCATAGCACCCTGAAAGCATCAAAGGGTTATGGCTCAATGCTTAAAAAACACAACAAGTAAGTCAAGTAAGCAAATGCTAGCAAAGCAGTTGTGCTAAGGTAATCCCATGGCCATGACCTCTGACCCCGGCCTTTCTGCTGTGGGGTTCAAGACATGCCCTCTGGGAGTTCAACAGACCCCTTTGAGCTGCGGTTGGCCACCTTATGTAGAGATGACATGTGTAACTTGTTTTTCTTCTCTAAGCCAGTGAAAGAACAGAGAAAAGTTTTCAACATGACCTTTTTGGGAATCCAGAGGTGTTGCTTTGTAAAATCTTCAGTCTTGCCTTTTGCAGCCCTTGAATTTTTCTGTCATCTTCAAAAGACGGTAAACACTATGAATCTGAGGCACTTTTAGAACATTGCTTTGTTTGTTTGAACATCCTGACCAGCCACAATGACTTAGCCAATAAGCATGATTTGGGGTGGGGCTTGCTGTCAATTTGACCAATGACAGACTTAAGAGGTTCAAGAAACCAGGTCATTATTTTTACACTTACGTTATGTTGGTGGCGCCAAAATGACACTATCATTATTCTTTTTTACACTTTTTATGTTTTTTAAGTGTTGTAAAATGTTGTCTGTGTTGTAAAGGACTTCCTGTAAAGTATTAAGGGCTCATATTCTGTTTATTATGCAAATTATTGTCGCATTCATGTAAATATATAACTCAATTATATTTTGAAATTATGTTTTTTGGGTCAAATGCAAATTATACTGATGGAAAAATTAAAAACACATTCTATAAAAAATGCTAATTTAATATTCTAGCATTAATAACCTTTAATTTTTAATAGGAGTTGTTACGCGTTGAGCGCAGTGTCACAATGTAGGTCAGAAATGAATGTAATTTAAAGAGGGGGGAGGGCTCTTCTCCATAATTACAATAATCTAATAAGCTTTCATTTATTATTAAATTAAAATTTTGCATTCAGTTGTTTGTCGGTCTGTAGCGGATGTCCTTGTTTGCTAAGTAACTCACAGAAAAGTCATTAAAATATATATTAACAACATTAAAACATAATATCTTGCAAGTGTTAGGTCATGTTACATGCATAAAAAACTCTACACAGGCAAATCTTTCCTTCTTACAAGCATATGGCAGGTGCTTTTTGAATCTGTTTAATAAATCAAATCTTACAATGTAATTGTTGACATGAAGTTGAGATTTGCACATCGTAACAGTATTGTACATAAACTATGTTTTCATGTGATTTAGTTTTTCTCTTGTACCTCTGATTAGACGAGAGAGCTTTGTGTATTTAAGTGCAGATGTTTGGATTTTCAAAGCAATACCAGTAAACAATGCAAAATGAACTTTGGCAAAAGATGTGTTGCGTGGCCCATAATTGCAGGGGCAGAATAAAACAAATTACTCACGGCTGTTAACTTGTTACATGCATGAACCCACATGTGGCTCCTTGACTTAAGTACAAAAATCTTATCTCATAACTGTAATTGAAATAAAATGTGTAATTGCTATTGTATTTTTGCAGAGATGAGATTAAAGCACAGTAAGGGAGTGGCAAGTTGGATTTAGTTACTGAAGTTTCTTAAATATGTTATGTGTGTAATACCCTCTGATTGTTATTTCAACAGGAATAATAGAGAAATATCTATGACACTTACATACAGTAAATGTTCCATCAAAAACATCAGCTGCTCTTTAACCTAATTACACATTTTACTGGGAATTATGTATGTTATAAAATGCATTTAATATTAAGAGAAGTTTCTCATGACATTATTTTATGTTTAACAGACTTCTAATGCAGTACAGCTATTAACATGATCCAGTAATTACATTCAGATACTCTAAAGACTCCAATTTCCCTTTTATTTACAGATTTTGAAGTATACCAATATTTCTAAAGCTATGGATTAGTAGTCAAATGTTATAATCTGTATTTTTCTGGATGGGAGAGCTTTCGTCTGGGTCTTCAATCAAAAATACTTTGGTTAGGTTGATGTATTATGAAATGAAATGTTGGGATTTGGACCACTAAACCCGCACATCATGTCCATACTCCAGTAAAGTGAGCCTGTAGTATGAAAACTCATCTGGACATTTTCCTGGGAGAGTGACATTTTGTGTTACCTTAAATGTTCCCATGGCAATGAGACAGCAATGCAGAATGTGAAAAAAAAAAACATTTCTGAGAATTTGTTGCAGCTGCATGTAAAACTTTTGACAATCAAGACAAATCACATAAGTAACAAAATCAGAAAGTGTTTCAGTAGGTAAAGTGTGAGCTTTACCACACGTCGCATTTCTTGAGTAGGAGGGGAAATTTTACTTTCTCACTATCTTTCTACATGTTTCATGAAAAGATTCACTGGGTTTTGATTAATCTCTGCTGTCAGAGAAAGTTCCTGTGTTTTGGTCCCAACAGGCAATTTGCCCACACCACATCTGGAAGTTCTCCCCCACCCCAATGTACACACACACACACACACACTCCTAGATATGCACATACTCTATCCTTTACTTTAAGTCATCTACTGTACTACTGTATCGAAACCACTTCTTATTTACAACCAGTTGCATTTTTTTACATTGAAACTAAATAACATTCATCTAGTTCTGGTACCAATATAGTCTGATTCACAGACAAACGACTCGTATGAATCAGTTCTTTTTTGTTAAAAGGATTTAGAAATCATTGCTTATCTCATTAACTATCAGTTGATATGTAACTGTGGTTTTTGAGGATTAATGTAATTACTAACCCGTTGTTTATGTGATGATGTGTAATTAAAGACATATTGTTTTTTGGTTGTAATCAGTACCAGAACCAGAATTACCATCTTAATCTGAACCCAGGCAGACGTATACTTAATTTTTAATTACACAAAAGTTAATTATAAAACATCTGAGCAATTTAAGAGAAGCTGTGATCTAATATTCATAAAAAGATCTATGCATAATGAAATCCAACAAAGTGTGAGAAGTTATTAAAAACACTAGCACTAAATTCTGTGGTAGAGGCTAGAGTTGAACTGAGACAGAATACCGTCAGACACTTCATTAGGTCCACTTCCTTTGAGTCAGACATGAATGTTATTGCAAATTGCTCCTTACTGCCTTCGGTATGTGTAGGCAGAAATGGTTCTTCCTCTCAGAGGTATTCTTACATAGCTTTCAACTTGAACATGAATGTTTGACTGCAAGAATCATGTTGTGAGACTGCCACTTAGTGGCCTGAGTCTGAAACAAGATAAAAAACTCTTCAACTCTTCTTAAACTTCCTTAAAACTCTCTTAAAGCTTTCTTTTCATGCTTAGTAATATTGCACATCCAGTATATATATATATATATATATATATATATATATATAAAAACACAATCACAGCTTTCGACCTGCAGTAGGAGCCTGAACCTAGTGTAAAAAAAATTGTACATTATAATAAATACTGAAATGTTTTATTATTTGTAAAATGTAAAAGCAAATGAATGATACAGGGTTCTTAAACATTTGCCAAGACAGTTTTAATGTGTTTCTTATATGCTAAAAAGAGATACATAGAAGTTTATTAGCCTATTATGAGCGTCTGATTTGTGATTTTGAAGAACTGCGTTGATAAAGGGGAAAAGTTGAGTTTTTAACTAAAGAGAGAGGATATGAGGCATAGATTATATGAAGCTGTGCCACCCGTAATAAAAGGAAGAATAAAACAAGACATTAGGGGAGAAACGGATGTACAGAAGGGGAAAAAGAAAACATAAGGATTGTGATTCTTCCTCCAATTCAGCTCTGAAACAATAGATGCCTATCAGTCTGTCAGCACCTACAGACGCTCGGGGAGTGTGACGGGCTCACGGCAAGCAGCTATTGTCTAAACTGGCTTCACATCAGCCAGATCTCCATCATAAAATATTCAGAAATGACTGAACTATGGCCAATCGCCCTTTTCTGGAATCTTACTTCATGAACTTTACAAATTGTTTGATTGTATTTAACAGAGACAGCATATGTTCACGTTTGAATGATAAAAGACAAACAGATTAAATTTGATCATTTTTGTCAATCCTTTGATGAAATGTTTAAGTAAAAATAAACATCCTGGCAGTGAAGCATATCCTGCTCTTACAATAGCATAGATTTTATAACAGAGAGTGATGGAAAAGGACAATCTTCCAGTCAACAAGCAATAAGCAAGGTCAAAAACAAGGTTTGGATTTCTGATCTCACGCTTTCCTTCCTTGCAGTATGCATCTGGCAGATTATTTTTTCAAAGCAATTTATTGTGCATTCGAGCTACACTTCATGAGTATGTGCATTCCCTGGGAATCAAACCCAAGACCATGGTGTTGCTAGCCCCATGTTATACCATTAAAGCTACAAAAGCTTATGACCTGGCTCAAGTCTAAAGCTGAAATTATAATGAAATTCATTATAATAAACAAATTGACCTTTAAAAATAATCAAGGCTACTAAACAAATAGGCTATGACAGTTTAACATTTATGACAGCATAGGGCCCGGCATAGGGTGGTTTTGAAGCCCTACGTGACTACAGTACTTGAGTACTTCAGCATTTGTCAGCATGTATTTAATGAAGATCTCTTTTGGGCTATATGTTCATATATACCTTCACCAGACAATCTGGATTATAACTAGTATTATGAATGACTGACATGGTATTAAATTGTGATGGGCAGATGAAGTGGTCTGAAACTGTGAGGTTTCTGGTCATAGGACGCTACATAGACCTCTGTAAATGTCATTCCTCTTGTCTTCGTTCCATAGCCATTGCGATAATGTATTTCACAGCACACAGTGAAACACCTGGAGTTAATGTGTCCAATCCCCTGTACTGTGATATATCACTGAAGTGCAGACATACCCAATATCGTTTGTTGCTTCTAATTACGAGTGGCACACTCTTACATTACACAGAAAAGTTGAATTTCTGTATTATGTTTTCTTTTTGACAGTTGGTCAGACCAGAGGCAGGTTTTCTGCTAATATGGCAACTCACACTTGAATGATACTTGTAACTTGTCAAATCAGCCTGAATAAATTATGTGGTAAAGAGCTTAAGTCTGAAATTAGTTTTTAATGAACTCTTGTCAAACTTTATATATTATAAATACTTTATAATAACTTTAT
>JAZGTK010003799.1:6769-26294 GCA_036877625.1 Ambastaia sidthimunki
TGTTTGCTACATTTGTATTTGCAGAAACCCCAACTACTCCCTCAAAAACATTTGTTATTGTTTTAATAAAAACATGATATGAAATTATTATTATTTTACTGCTCCTGAGTAACGTCACAGTATCAGTTTGACCAGCGCTGTTTGCCAGCTTGTTACTCGCATTGTGCTGTAGTTTTGCATAGCAGCCATAGTTTTGCATATTGCCTGTAACATTTAAGGAGGCATGTCAGAATGTATTTGTGCTAGAGGAAGTGGCATGTAAATTCATTGCTGCCAGTTATGTCCTCATCTAACACTATTACCATCACCGCTTCTAACAGCTGCCACCATATGTAAATGTTTCCAAAAACTCCTGTGAAGCTACCAAGCACCATTTTTTTCCTCTCATGCTAATCTTTTCTCTTGCTTGCTTAAGTCTTTCGCTTAATTATTATTCATGTTGTCATCCAGAAATGAGAATTTAGTTGATTCTTGATTTTACTTAACAGTCTCCTTAACGGTTCTGTTTAGCAGGCTGTACGCTTCAATTTTCTTAACACAGTAATTGTTTATGCTATTATGTTTAACATACTTTAACATACTCAATTTATTATACAGTATTTATTATTTTTTACCTACATATGAACAATCAGTCAAAGTGTTTCTTTTAGACATGACAATAGGATTCGCGTTTCATTAAATCAAAACTGCCTCTGACTGATAGTTATTAAGTGACTCATTAGATCACCTGATAACTCATGAGTCTTTCCAAATGATCTGAACTAAATCATAAGAGTCAACCCTATTTTATCAGCCGTTTTGCCAAACCTTTTGTGTTGTTTAATGAGGAACAGACTTTTCCTGTCAGCGACACCTGAACAGCTGTTGAGCTGTTCTGCAGCTGTTCCCCTTTCTTCCCTCTCCCTCTCCCGTCAGCCGCTTGTTCCATTGCCAAACAATCCCGTGATTAAAAAGCATAACCTTTGACATCCCAGCAGTCACCTGTCTGTCTGACTGCTGCTCAGCTTGCTGCTCTTTCACCTGTCTGTCTGACTGCTGCTCAGCTTGCTGCTCTTTCACCTGTCTGTCTGACTGCTGCTCAGCTTGCTGCTCTTTCACCTGTSAATTATCTGACTTCCACAGTTGTACGACATATGCAGAGTTGATGGCTTCAGAGAAAACTGCCTCTTTGATGAAAAGAATTGGGCCTGTTTCACACATTTTGTGTCTGTGGCACATAAGTAGTGCATATTTATTTTGCCGTCTGTACATGGCAATCATACCGTTTCATTTCAGAGTCTGTTTTGGCCACACGTGGCAAGCTGAACTCGCCATGTTAAAATGCAGTGTAAATGTTTAAACACTGTTTTGCAATGAAGTTTTGGCTTTTATGAAACAACACAAAATAATGGAGGAAACTACTCGCCTGTTGTTTGGAAAAAAAGATGCCTGTCAGGCTCAATGCTTAAATTTCCTTGTTCAGAGACACACAAGCAACGCAGCCCTTTCTGTTCAGTAAGTCTGAATGAATCCAGACAGCTGCTTTGGGGTTTGAGTTCTGAGGAAATTAATTGTGGTCCCTCTCTGCATATAAATTACATTTTATGACGATGAAGTTTGTAATGTTCCTGATAGCTGATTTTCAGTGAGAATTGCATCATTTATGGCTGTTATCAAAAGATAAACCCAGCGTGCCAACTCAAAAATCACTGTTACGCAGCAGAATCACTGTCCTTGTGAAAACTCAACACAGGCCTGCTGTAAACTCAGATGCAGGATGTGTTAAACAGTCTTACTCTCGAAAAAAAGTCTGACATCTGCTGACATATGGCTTTGTGTGCTACACTAGCATATATTCATGGTTTTAATCAAGCACACATTCTGGAAGTATGCAGGCATTGCAGTATTTAGTGTACAGCTTTCTTATTTTAAACAGAGCTTCAGCAGTATAACCCTGCAGTGCCAATATAAATGCGGGCCAAATATTCCTAATAAATATTATTATTTATCTCATCAGTTGGATATTACTGCTTCACATTATGTGAAAAATGTACATAACAGCTGCATATAAATCTTTTGAGTAGTACACTATGGTGTTGTAGACAACAGTAGCCTTTACAGTTTTACCCATAATGCACCATTACATGGCCTGGTTGCCTAACGGAGCATTTAGTTGTTTTTGTATCCCAAAACAGTTAGTCTGTGCACAAAGGAATGGAAGCATTCCTTAAACTTATTCTAACCTGACATCCTGTTTTAGAATGCAGGGCACATGATGCAAGATGCAAAACAACAGTCTCCCAAAAGCAATGCAACAACAATTTTATTGTGTTTGCCACCCTAAGGCAGTTGATTACCAAACTGGTTTAAAAAATGTTTGAAATGTTTGCTAAAGAACAATTTAATTTGCCTTTTGCTTTTTACAAGAAGGATTCACAGTTAACAATGTGGCTGAAACTGAGCCTGAGGCACTGGCTAAAATTAACGCTGTTGACGACAAAGTTTTTGCCACCCTTTCAGGTTTGAATATATAAGAGTTGGAAAGTGACAAAGCTATAATCATCCAGCTTTGTCCAGCTTGCAGCTATATAAACAAAGCTTCCATTTTGTGGTGGTCCTCCCTTGGTTTACATTTAGAATTTATAAACTTAGAGCTTAGGGCTTTCCAAAAAAAAAAAAAGTAAACTCAGAAAACACTGCATGATTGTGGGAGTTGTTTAAGTCAGAGACGCACTTAGACAGATTATATGCAATTGGGGCTTTTTTAAACTCCATTTCCCTCTTTGTTTCACTTTAATCATTTCAGTTCTCCCAATGCCAGTTTCTATCCTCCTCCCCCCCTTTCCCTGGGCGGCACCTCTGAAACTTGGCACACAGAGCACCAGTGTGCCACCAGCCTGCCACAACTTTCCTGTAGACTGTAATTACTACTTTCAGTATAAAAAGGACAGACAGCATCAGCTCACTTGAATATTTTGCTGTTTGAGGGCGACTTTTGAATCCTGGTCTTCGCTCTGGGGTTTGAATTCTGTTTTATTTGTATGTACCGCCCAACTATAAAAGGAGAAGAAATATACAAATTAACTTGTCAGCAACTTTGAATTACAGAACGGAAAGTTTCAGCCCTGGATGCTAAATACTGTGATATAAAACGGACTGTCCAATAACAGAAGGTGCAATTTCCTAATGAAAATTTGTGTCCTTTTAATATTCCTTACAATGTTCCATTTTTAACTGTTTTATAAAAGCAGAGGGGCATTCATTTTGTAAAAACAGGCACTTTTCCAAAACCAAATAACTTGCCTTGCTGCTTGCCATCTACATAGGCAGCTGTCTTCTAAGGCAGCAACTAAAACGGAACCTGTGTCTGATTTGGAACATAAGTACCAACAGGTTATTTTCTCTACAACATAAATGCTGTGATGTCTTAGAACATGCTGCCTACCTTTTGTAAGAGGTTTTACATTAGGAGCCTTAAAATGCTGCCTATGGAGGCACCTCGCTAGGTTTCAGAAGACAGAAGAGAACAGTGCCCTTCAGCCACAGTTGTATTAACAAAATAGCACAGCTTCTCGTACCTTATTGTTTGGGTGTTTACAAAGTTACTCCTGTGAGTTATTAGCAGAAAGACAAAACCCAGTAATGCTAATTGTAAGAGTTCTTACGAGTTCGATTGGTCTCTGCGAGGTGTTCCGATTGATGGTGCGTCTTGTGCAAACACTTCAGAGAGTAACAACAAAAGTTTAATGCATCATATATCACACTCAGGGGTGTTCTGTGGGTTTATAGGCATTTTTTCTTATCCTGTTTGTTTAAAGCATTTAGGCTTCATCAGAACAAAAGGGGTTTCTGGTTATTGAATAACTTGTCTTTTACATTGGGCACATGGGTGGTAAAATTCTCTGACAGGACATTTGCTTGCTTGTAATACAGCTTGGAATGTTTTATACCTCTTAAAACTCAATTGTGGTTGAGTTTATTGCAGAGTTCAGTGTGATCTGTTTAGGAAGGCAGTAGTCCTGTATGAACATGAGCTCTTTAAACAGGTTAAGGGAAAATGACTTCCTCGTCTTCTTCTGGACCTCTTCGTCTGCCATGATGGTTTTATCTGCAGTCAGACTTTCCTCGTTTAAAAATAAGTATCTTTTTGGTTTAACACTAGCTAAACATGTTTAGTTTGAACATGAACAAACAAGGGACGGTGATTTGTAGAGTTTTGCAAAAGACAGGCATTCAAGTTCTGCAGGATTCTGTGAGCAGAGGTTTTGTGGGGCACTGTTTACACATAAGAGTCATTATCTTTAGTTTACAGAATCTTTATTTTCGTTTCCCAATTGTGAATTGATTTGTTATGTACACTCCCAATCGTGATTAAAGTGTTTCCTACTTCCTTATCTCACATGCCCTGAAAACAGTCACTTCACCTGGATCTCACTCGGTCTCCTGCTTGTGAACAAGCCTCCATGATAAGCCTGAAATGACAGCTTCAGGAATCTCCAGCTTGTGGTCGCTGAAGAATGCTCTCTGAATGAACATGCTTCAGGCTGAAGGATACACTCCCATTACTTTTATTTGATCTGTAACATTTATTGGTAGCATTTGAGACCACCATGAAATGAAGAATGTAATGTACCAGTGTGCAGTGTTATCTTACTTCCTGAGTCTCTCTGTTTGGTTTAATATGTCCATATTGTGCTGAATCAGAAATGATAGTCCATTTAAGTGGTTCCTATAGTTTACGTTCAGCTACATTTATTCTGTTTTCACATTCTGTTCTCTGTCTTTTCTCAGGCTCAGATATGCTCATTCATAATCTTCTGTCAGATTTCACATGTTGGAGTTATCAGTGGTTTTACAAGCCTCTTTGCATTTCAAGCCTGTGGCTAACAAGCTTATTTCCATAGCTTTTTCTCAAGCTGATATCTTAATCTAAAACTACAGTCGCCTTTCAGATTTGAACACATTTTGTTATGCATATGCCTTCCTTTTTTCATCAAAACAAAGATGATATGAAAAGCATCACAAAAATATTGTATTTTACGTCTTATGAGGCTTTTTGTGTGAAGAACAGAATTTTAATTCATCTTTCAGATCTCATTTTTGCACATATTTGATTTGATAAATGTCACTTTTGCTCGTGTCACACGCCAGTTTTACGTAATTGACACAAAATGCAGTTGTTACCGATCATTTTGTCAAGTTACAGATCAAACTGACAGATCTGAAAAGACAAATGCAGATTAAAGAGGAATGCAGAGTGTGAGAATGAGTAAATGATGAGCTCGATTAATCTTGGTCTCTCAGTATCCAAATGTTTTATTCTCTTATCCAGTTGTTTCCAAAGTATGGCTTTAATATTAAAATACCCTCTGCTGGCTTTTGTTTGGTCGAAGACAATCACATAACAATCAGCAACTTATAACTTGTACTCTAATTTAAATTTTTGACACCAAGCTTGACAGCTGGGACATTGACTGACTCACTGTGGCCGTAGAATGGCTTTAGATTATCTACAAGAATAAACATAATGCTCCACTTGCTCTCACAAAGGCCATTGATACCTATTAAAGCAATAAGCCACAGGAGGCCTACAGTTACGGCTGAACACTACTAAGGGGTCAGGCAGTAAAATCTCTTCCACTTGCCCTGGCTTATTGCTTTTCCAAAAACTGGTCATAGCAGTACAATAAAATACACCAATATTTGGTAAATTATGGTTGTTAAGAACACAAGCAATTTGCCAAGTGATAGGCCTTTATTTATTAACCTAACTGTAGGCTGTTTACGGTTACCAAGCAACTTGGTGTTTCAGTATAAACAGATATCAATAAATCAAATTATTAGGTGTGATTTTTTTTTTTGTTCTCGGAAATTAATTGGATGAAATTCAATTCAATTTATTCATGAAAGTTGCATCTCAGAATGTCAGGTCAGGTAAAATGCAAGAGAGATTTGTGATGCTGACAGAAAGGTTTTCATTTGTTTAAAGTGTGTATATTAGCTCAAATCAGATTTTAAAGCTAGAACAATTTGTATAACATACATAAATCTTGTTTGTTTGCTTATAAGTTCTTTCATAGCTTCCTGTATTGTGTTTTTTTTAAAGCAGTGTAGCACTGTTGCTTCTGTTACTAGGATGTGTTTCTTAACATCATTGGTCTTGGATGGAAGCCACTTCAAAAAAAGAGATGAAAGATCTTTTGATGCATGTCCACAAAGCTCAACAGCAACATCTCCACAGAGCTGTTTCTCCAAATCTTCAGATGTGCTAAAACTTTGGATTATCTGCTGCTTTGTGATTTTAGATGGACCGGTATCTTCAAAGAGAGCTTCACACAAAATTCAATGTTCTTACCATATTGGCACTTTAGTGAAGACATCTTAAATACATGCCTTCACCAAATTATTCATTCTGAAATTTTACAGTCTGTTTAAAGTCCACATGAAATCAAAATTGACCTGTTAACTTTTTTTAATGCACATATCAGTTGTATTTCTACACAGTTAAAATGTACGTGTTCCAAATTATGCAACAGAACTTTAAAATCTCTTATCAAAATGTAGCCTAATAACTCTGAAATGACTCGCCTCTTAGTTTTTAATGGAAATATGTCAGATTAAATAAAACGGAAAAAGACATTTTTCCTTTCCAGATTAAAGCCTTCAGAAAGCACAGAGCTCGACTGTTCTGCTATTCAAGTGAACTGCCTTTCTGTGTTTTGATATTGCTGTGATGATTCATATTGGTGCTTTAAAAAGGCACGAGTTTCTTTTCTTCTTTTTCCGGCTTCTGACTGTTTTTGGATGATTTTGGTCACCAGAAAGCAAGCAGCTACTGTTCCTCCTGTTTCCTGTCCTACTTGCTGTTCAATCCCAAACTTGTGTTGATATGGAATTTCCTCTGTTCTGTCTTCATAAGTCAGACTTTCCGAAGTTGTGCTATTCATTATCTTTTAATCTGCCCTTTCTCCTGCAGTATCTTAGATTGAGTGTCTCTTCTGCAGAGGCTGTGACTGCCAGGGATGGCAATGGCTCACTGCACTACCACGGACCGGAGGTGCTTATCGCAAATAAAAGAGATTTGTAGCTTAACTATCTAATTACCTGTTCTGACAGCAGACAAAATGATAGACCGTGTGCTTTGAATTGCAGTCGTATTGGAAATGGATTGGGATGGTACAGGCCGCAGATACAGTTTTATTCAGCACAAAATGAAAAGTAAAAGCTGAACAAAAAGCCGCCCTAAGCCAGTGACTGAACTGAGGTCTCGGGTTAAAGTGGCTGCTAGGGGTGGCAGTATAAGGAAATGCTGTATGACAGTATGAGTAATTTTATGTCATGACAGAGTTACTTGTGCTGAAAATTCAATGAAAAATGGTTTAAATATTAAATAAGCATGCAGAAATGCCTATTTCTGGATAATCCAGTGATTTATATGCTTCACAGAGGAAATGTACTTGGATACAAATCAAAGAATATGATTATATGTAACAGTTTAAAATGTTCTGTTTTATAATAAAAACAGCTGCATTAAAAATAAAAAGACTCATATATTATGATTGGATGAATCACATCTAAAGCCATTGTAAAATATTTAAGTTATACACACAGGGGACCACAGCTGAATTTTATTAATGCAGCAAGTTACAGTGTTGCTTGGCAACAAACTCCAGTTTGCATTGTTCTTCCATAATAATTTCATTGTCCTTAAGCAGAATACTTTGTATTGTTGTTTGTTTTTTCTTTGCATTTTTCACATGTAAATAATGTTGTCCTGCCCACTGATAAATGTATCTGTTACCTGGATTAATCTACCAAGGTCTAAACATTTTGCCGTAATTGTCACTGGTTGGCACATTATAGTATTTAGTGTCAAAACAACCATCCTTGTGGCCATACGTGACTAGACTAATGCATGGGCTCAGCGTCACCAATCTGGAAAGCAGTAATACAGATAGCGAGCTGTCTGTGATTGTGTGTTGTGTTTGAATTTCCTTTCTGAACAGGTTGCAGTGCCCACAGTTATCAAGCCAACAAGAGTCTTGGGCCACGTGGTCAGAATAGCCCACAGTCTGCCCATGAATGTTGGGTATGTGTGTGACTGCTGTTGAAATTAGTGTCTGGAGCCCAGAGCTCTTCACTGAAGCCAGGTGGCTCTTCTCATTGGCTGCTTATCTTGTTCCATGACGCTTATCTTAAGTATACAATGAATACAATACTGCAGCTATCTCTGGAGATTTGACCTGAAGAGTTTGATTGAGTTATTTTTCTTTCTGTCAAACCCAAATCTGGCTGTAATGTGCAACAGATGGTTTTCATGTCAGACTCACAGTGGCACCAGCTGTCTTTGATCTGGTCGCTTACCATCTACAGTTCTGTATAGTAACGTTTTTAACAGATTAAACTCGAATTGGAAATAAACAACCTTGGATATGTGGAATGAAGCATTTAAAATCAGCAAATAGCAGGATACAATTATTCTTGCTTGTTACATAGCAAAAAGAAAAAAAAAGGCAACTCTTAGGTTCCTCCCATTATTGCATCTTAATAATAATAGATCTGGACCCCCATTTATATGTGTGATGACTGACTTGCTAATTTTCAGTCCCATTCTTACCTTGGTAAGGCTGCATTTATACTGCAGATAAATCTACACACAGTTCACGTGAAGAAACAGCTAGCTGTAATGCTGACTCTAAAATCTTGGGTAATGTTCACTGCTATATAGAGCAAACAGGTATATATCTTTTGTCATTTCACTGTGGTCTCTCCCACCAGCTTGGAGGCCTAGCAGTAACCCGTCAGAAAATTTGCTACTTAAAAGGACATAAACAACTTGTATCCATATGCTAGTTTAAGAAAATTACTGTGTCTCCAATCGCTAATTTATTTGGTCAGAAAACTGTTTCTTGCATCTGTGTTTGCTGTTTACAGCCCTGAGACGCCACAGTGTTTCAAAAGTGACTCCTGTATTCTGTTTACACACTGACTGATAATTTAGGGGATTCTGTTGCTCATTTAAATGCAATTAGTGCTCCCAAAACTTTGCAGTGTGTACATCACTTAAGAGATGGATTACTGCACTGTATGTTATATAACCACTCAGTTGCTAAGATTCAGAAAATCAGATGTTGTCTAGCAGGCACCGACCACCTAAAGTAAACTTGTTTTTAATGTTTGGCAGTTCAGCTGCAGCACCCGTGTGTACGTCTCTTTCTCAAGGCTAATGTTCCACACTTAACCACATCAGTCAAGAGAGGTCGAACCAATACGCCCACGTGACATCACTGAAGTCTCAGCGGTAGCCACATTTGATTTTTGTCCGAATGTTACAGCAGATGTTAGCGGGGAGACCTTGACTGCCTGCCTACCCAGGAATCCATAACTATTACCGTCCCGCTCCGCTGCTTTTTTCTCTCTGCATGGAGCCGTTTAGTTAATAGGTGCTGGATGAGGCCATCAATTGTCAGACCTGCATATCTGTGTCAAGGTCCATGAATTGATTCAATAAAGAGGGCAGTGACAGAAACATCCACTTCTGGGCAGTTCTTCATCACCATTCATTTTGCTCTGAGACTGTCCTTTGTGAGGAGACCAGAGATTATTGGCCAGAATGATCCAATCCATAGGCACTGATGGACAGATTGTTGGCTTTTTATTAAAAGCCAGTCTTTGTTCTTGAGGCTTGGACACTGTAACCCGAGGGACGTTCTTCATGGAACAGGAAGTTGTTTCATCAAAAGCATATTTGACTTTTAGTGCTTCTGTTTTATACACAGATTGCTGTGCTGTTGCTTATTCATCAGCAGATAAATCTACACAAGCTCCGTTTGCTCTGTCATCTTTTAAGACCTTCTCTAGTTTAAAACATATTGCTAATGAATTGCATTACAGCACTTCTGCAAGACCAGTAGTATGGCAGCCCAGCAGTCCACTTCACTTACGGTATGAGACAGACTCTGTAATGCTATTAACAAGCACAAGGAGAAATACAAAGACACACAGAATAACACTTTTCAAAAGTAATGATTCTAAAGGGGCTGTTTACATCAGTTTTTCTCAGTAAGAAAGAGTAAGAAAAATTAACTGAACAATGCCTTATTGTTTGGTATTAAACAGAAGACTGTTTTTTTTAACCCGTCGAGTTGATCTAAAACTTGTGGGTGGGTAATGGCATTACAGTTTCTCAGAAGAATTTCTGTTCTTTGAAAACAACTAACAAATCAGTGTATTAACTGCACAACATCCAATGAGGTGCAGTTATCAGCCTAAGCCAGAAATCTATAAGATTAACTAAGGACAAATTAATTGGCCTATTAGTCTACCACTAAAATGGTCTGTGTAACATTCTCTGCATTTAAGAGAATAATGGTCTCTAATTAAGTTTAAAATAAAAACCCAACCCAACAATTGTCTTTGAACCCAACCCTTCAAAAACGTAAGCAAATGTTAACAAACCTGATCATGCAGATTTCCTTCATTCACTAGAAGAATTTTCTTTTACTTGCCTTTTAACTGAAATGTTTTGGCCTTTAAGAGCTTTAAGTTTGCAAAGTAAATATGTGCCATTATCTCACCTGCCGCAAAACCATGAAGTTCTGCGACTGTCATCCTTAAATCTCGTGTTACTGTTATCTGAGCTGTAGTGTGAATGAAATGATTCTGGATGACAGGATGTCAGATTTCACTCGCCATAGATTTCCACACTAATACCCTCCCGGAACAATCCACAAGCCTTCAAAACAGATCTTCCATGCCTCCAGTGGAATTATACTATTACTATCCCAGCAAGATTGTTGAGAATCATTTACACAACAAGAGCAATCATTGCTTTTTTATTTTATATATTACGTGAAATGCCATTTATAACCTGTTGTACTTCCCTAATTTGGCTGACTGGTTCTGATTTACTTCCTACTGAAAAAGATAAAAATAGACGAATAGGTAGACAGCTATAAAAAGTCTTGATTTCTGTCTAATAGTTGATGTCTTATAAATATAATTGTAAGTATGGTCGGTTGACTTCAACTTTATTCCTTTATACAGTTTCCATGCAAAGCACATCTCCCTGTGAGTATTAAAAGCGGGAGTGAACTGGCCTTTCTCAGGATTAGCAATACATTTGTCCCCATTAGGAACAGCATGTCTGAGCCGCTTTACTCTGATTCTGTGACTGTTCCCGCCAGACGCTGCTGCCGTGTCAGAGCCGGTCACGCTCTATTTTTGTGCTCTGCTTATCTGATTTATTTGTGTCAATAAACTGACAAAACATGAATGCTGTCTGTGAGCATCACATGACTAGAATCACTTTTTGAGTTTTATGAAATAATAGCAGTGTATGAATCCAGTAATTGGTGGGAATTAGTACTTTGAACTTTCTTAAATTTAATTGCTTGTTGCTTAAATTTAAACTTTAATTCACGGCTAATAAATTCATATACAACCTGATCTGAGAATAAGAACAAAAGTTAATCGTACATAAACATACAATTATTAAAATAAAGCAAGCTTGAAGGTCCACCCCTAAACCCTCCCATAAACATAACTGTCACTGGGTCAAAAGCATATTATACAGAAATATAAACCCAAATATATATACATAATATATAGATCCAAATAGTTTCGCTTGTGTTGGTTTAAATTTAAAAACATTTATATTGGGGCTCAACAGCTCCAGTCCCCATTCACTTATATTGTATGGAATGCCCAGAACATTTTTATGTGTCAGGGTAGAAACTATAATGAGAATGACATGAGGCAGAGTAAATGGTGTTAGTTTTAATTTTTGTATGAACTGTTCCTTTAAGGTTCTTAGACATACTGAAATTAAAATGTTTTCTAGCTCACTGTTTAAAACTGTAATGGAGACCTGGCATCCCCTGAAAAACAGCAGACTGATGTTGTCATATAACCGTGTGAATTTATTCAGTCTTATCTGTCGGAATGAAGTGATTGTGTCTTGTTGTAATGTATTTGTTTAGGCTCAGGGACGTTGGATGACAGTCCTATCACAGCCACAGCACACTTTCTCCATGATGCGCTTGTAATTCATGAGGACCTTGAGTTCATTTCTTTGGCATCCTTTATTACAGGCATAAGTCTGCTGTCTGAGTGTCAGTGTAATCTAAAGATTTTCATTTGTGTCAACTGCAGGATGCTGTGCTGTGGATGAGAAAATCTATTGAGTATCTGAGTATTGTGATGAAATGGAGTATGACAGTTAATCCATCTCATGCTTAATACAGTAGGTGATGTGGTTTAGTGGTTAAAGATCTCAGCTGGTAACTGAAAGGTTGTAGGTTTGAACCCCAGATGGTCATGAGCTACAGTCATTGTGCACAAGACAGTTTCTATAACATGGGTGGTCAACGGTGGTGTGGAAGGGTCTGGAGTTTTGCTCCATCTCTAGTCAAACACACCTGAGCAATCTTAACTGATGTCTTGAAGATTACGTGAAAATTACAGGCAGCTGTGTTTGATTAGAGTTGGAACTAAACTCTGGAGCGCAGCGGCCCTTCAGGATCAGAGCTGACTTGCCCTTCTCCACAGGAATGTTGTCCTTATATGGCAATTCCTTGTCCCTAAGGCAAACATCTTTGGTACTGTTGCTCATACTTGAGGTCAGGGATTTGAACAAACATTTAACCTAAAGTTTTAAAAATTGTTCATATAACTTATTCCACACCCGTTATGTCACAAACATAGATGACAGCTCAAATTGTACTACAAAATCAAAAGATATCAATTGAACTTTTTTACAACCATGCCCTGGCAACAACCACATTCACAAAAACTATTCACCAATTTTTGTCCACAATCCAGTGTGTATAATACAGAATTTCCAACAAAATGGAAAATTTGCAAATATCAGGGAATTCCAAGATTGGAAAATGTTTATAGTAATCCTGAGCTCTAAAAGTGGTCATTGCAATCTGTATAAATGGAAATTTTTAAATATGATTTTAAAACACCCTTTTCCAGTAATCAGGAATGACTAGACAGTTTATAAAAAGTTGGCCAAAAGTGTGGGAACTCTGTCTAATAAAGATACACTGTACAGTATGTCACTTTGGACGAAAGCTTCTTCTAAAAGGCTAATTGTAAGTGGTTGCTTTGGGGCTCAGAGAAGCTCCTGTAATTCTGTTAATAACAGTGATACTACTTGTCTTGGCATGTGAAGAACAATTTTGAGCTGGAACCGTTAGTTCCTTTTAGAGCTTTTAGTTTTTATATATCTGTTTGGCTGTGCCTCTCAACAACTAATTCTGCCTCTAATTCAAGATGCTGCTTAATGGTATTTAACTGGCAACTTTAATCACCAGCCTGATCACATCAATGGCCATGATGAAATTTCTATAATGAGTCATAAAGTAGCTTAAGAATAAGTGACCCAGAGTTTGGTAAATTAGAGGTTGGTAATGATGGTAATGACTGCTGGTGAGTACTGGAGCGATACTTTCTGAGGTCACACTGACCTTGATCATTAGCAATGACGTGTTCCCACCCTCACACCCTTATTGCCTTCGACTAGAGCCAGTAGAGCATGAGTTAGGAACACCTGTTTTAGCCTTTAGTGATTTTTAAGTTATTAATTGGCCCAGAAATTTGTGGGAAATTGTAGAAGATTGGGTTGACACAATTTTTTAAGTCATAAAGCCCAGGCAGAACCTTGAATTTTAAGTTAATGCCACCTTTTGAATAAATATCTGATACTTCAAGTAATAGACTTCCTGTTTTTATTAATTAATACATATTATAAAGACCAACGTGTCATATAGCCAATATAATGCAGATATTTATTTATAGTTTAATGATAGAAAATGTTCAAATGAAATAAACAACATATGGCATATGTGGTCATTTTTATTGGCCTGGCTGATGTATTTTTTACTTTATGACATCACATGAGTAAGCTGTTGAGATTATTAAATAATCATCAGAACACGGTTGTTTGGACAAACCGCAGTTGTTTTAAATGATCTCAGTTATTGTGCTCTTTTACCATTATGTCCAGTGTAAGAGAAATAGCAGCAAAGGACACAAACACCAGAGCAGAATTAATCCGAGTCTTTAGAAAAGACACAATCTCTTGATAAACAGGCTTTAGGCTTTTACTCATATTTTTTGATTGAGGCTTTTACTTTACTGTGTTGATCAACATGCATCAAAGACACATTCACATCACAAGCATCAGCCAGACTGAACAGAAAACTGCAGACTGAACGTTCAGATCGTACATAAACACTATGATTATCATTTTTATATTGTTTACATGTTCTTGTTGAGAAGAAACAGGCATGTCTACATGCTTTGATAAAAGTCGGTTGTAGTCTGTTAATATTAACTCCGGATGCAGGGAAACACGGCACCAGTCACTTTTTGGTTGTTTCTGTTATTTGCAGAATTTTTACATTTCTGTAAACATTCTTATTCATTGAATACAATACATTTATTTAAAGATTGTTATATTTAAGGTTTTCAGTTATTTAACTTTTCATTGTATATGTTTTATATGTTGTATTTAAATGCATTTATCATATACAGCAAGTAACAACAAAGGGTTTGAATAAGCGATCACGATCATTTGTGAATGAAGCACTCACAAAAAAGACGTCATCAGATCATCATAATTGTCTGAAAAAGGCCTGAAGCAGAAAATGAATGCTGCATGATCGCAATAATTTATTAAACATTTATTTATTATTAAATAATTCGTCAGCCAAATTTTTGACAGCCCTATACATGACTGGTAAAATTTGTCCTATATGTACCACACTTGCTTTTTCACTCAAAAATAGCTTAGTCAACAGAAAATGCCATTTTAAAGCATCCAAATTATGTGTTTTGAGCAAATATTTCATTTCATGTAGTATGTATGGGTACATTTCAGTTACTTCAATTAAATTGTATCAGTGTATGTAGAATATATAATCAGTATTGGCAGTGGCTATTAAAAATACACTTGTACATTCTTTATACATTTCATTTTGGCTGGTTGCTGATTTTTGCATCTTTTTGTAAACATTGCTTAAGGCTCTTGGTGTTTTGCCTTTGTATACGTAATGAACCACTTTACAGGACTGGCATAGAAATGGGTTATTCAGGTCCAGTGACTCTTTGCTAGTGAGTGTATCACTTTACGAAGTGCTTAGACAGGCCCTGTACTGTAATTTTACCCATATCATTGTTTTACTTTTCCATGATTGGGCTCATGGCCACGTTCCAACCTTCTTCTGTGTCTTAGGGCAGACTTGCTTTTTTACATGATCCAAGTTGTCCAAAACACGATAATACTGTAAATTGTAGATGTATATATTTTATACACCTCTAAAATATATATATATTTTAAAGATGCGTGTTATTTAATGCCTCTGACATGTGCTTCATGTGCTTCTTACATTTTATGGTTATATTTATTTGTATTGGTTAGAAAGTCCCACATTTCCATTTTGCATATTCTGACAACAAGCAAGTTTTGTTAAACTTTGATAATGATCGAGCGCCGGCGACGAAGCGCAGTAGCAGAAAGGCACAGTAATTCTAAAACATTTTGCTGGAATATTTTTGTTAGAAATGGTTTCTACAAATAACACAAGCCATCATATTTATGAGAGAAGTAACAGTAAAGACACTATTGTTAGAATTGCCTATTAATGTAATATAATAAATGTAAAATAATTACTATCACTTCATTCCTGGTACATTTTGTAACTAAAAAAGAATAGGATAATTAATACCTATTTATTTTTCTTTTTTTCTAGATGCAGCAACTGTTTTATGAGAACTACGAGCCGAACAAGAAAGGCTACATCCGTGATCTTCACAACAGTAAAATACACAGGGCCATAACTCTTCACCCCAACAAGAACCCACCCTACCAGTATCGACTGCATAGCTACATGTTGAGTCACAAAATCGCTGAACTGCGCCATCGCACCATCCAGCTCCATCGTGAGATTGTGCAGATGAGCCGTTACAGCAACACTGAGGTCCACAAGGAAGACCTTCAGCTGGGGATGCCTCCTTCTTTCATGCGCTTTCATCCCCATCAACGAGATGAAGTCCTGGAATGGGAGTTTCTTACAGGGAAGTACATTTTCTCATCCTTAGATGGACAACCTCCACGCCGGGGCATTGACTCCTCGCAGAAGATGGCGCTGGACGACATCATCATGCAGGTTATGGAGATGATTAATGCCAATGCAAAGACGCGTGGTAGAGTTATTGACTTTAAAGAAATCCAGTATGGATACAGGAGAGTCAACCCAATGTACGGAGCGGAGTATGTACTTGATCTGCTGCTGCTTTACAAAAAGCATAAGGGGAAGACCATGACTGTGCCAGTTAGGAGGCATGCCTATCTTCAGCAGACCTTCAGCAAGATTCAGTTCCTAGAGGAGGAGGAGATGGATGCTAGAGTGTTAGCTGCAAGAATCAACCAGGACTCGGACTCGCTCTCTTTCCTGTCCAACTCTCTCAAGATGCTTGTCCCATTCAAGCTTAGTGGTCCAGGTGTAGAACAGCACGAACCCAAAGAGAAGAAGATCAACATCCTTGTGCCGCTGGCGGGACGTTATGAGATCTTTGTTCGATTTATGGCCAACTTTGAGAAGATCTGCCTCATTCCCAACCAGAACGTGAAGCTTTTGATTCTGCTTTTTAGCACAGACAACAACACAGAGCGTATTAAGCAGATTGAGCTTATGAGAGAGTATCATATAAAGTATCCAAAAGCAGATATGGAGATCAAGCCAGTTTCTGGTCCCTTCTCTCGTGCTCTGGCCCTGGAAGTCGGCTCGGCCCACTTCACCAATGATTCCTTACTCTTCTACTGTGATGTGGACTTACTGTTTACTCCTGACTTCTTGACCAGATGTCGTGGAAACACCATACTTGGGGAACAGACATACTTTCCCATTATCTTTAGCCAGTATGACCCAAAGGTTGTCTACGCGGGTAAGGTCCCCAGTGACAACCACTACGTGTTCACATCCAAAACAGGCTTGTGGAGACAGTATGGTTTTGGTATCGTCTGTGTATACAAAGGAGACTTGATCAAAGCAGGTGGCTTTGACGTCTCAATCCAAGGTTGGGGACTGGAGGATGTGGACCTCTTCAACAAATTTGTCCAGTCTGGGATTAAGCTGTTCCGTAGCACAGACACTGGCATTGTTCACGTCCACCACTCTGTCGTTTGCGACCCCAACCTAAATCCCAAACAGTACAAAATGTGCCTGGGTTCCAAAGCGTCCTCGCATGGCTCAACGCAGCAGCTGGCTGAGCTGTGGTTGGAGAAGAACGACCACGGATTCCAAAGGATCTCGAACTCTAATAATGGATCAACAAGGACAGAATAAACCCAGCAAGTTCAGATCTGTCTGTCTTCCTCTTTATGGTGTTTTTTAACTACGTTATTTATTTTTTACAGAAAAGACTGCGGATGTATTTTGAAAGAACTTATTTTGTTAAGTATACAGGAGCAGAGCAACACCTGAATATTCAGACTCAATCTTTTCTAGCAATGTTGCAAATAGTTCAAGTAAGGAACATCAAAGTACATTGTAACATCAAAGAGATCTATTTTACAAATCCAATCCTGAGCATTATATTTATGGCACCTTATGTAAGGACTGCTGTGTACCTCGCTGATCTGCGCACCACTAAATTCATCACAATGGAGTTTTCTGTTGACAAGGGAGTTTCAGTTAGTATGCGGGAATGTGGTGTCTGGCAACATGGTAAATATTAGTGAATGTTTACAGAAAGCTATGAACATGAGATTTAACTTTTGGGACGGTGATCTACAAAAACAACAATCTTAATTGTGACAATTAAGGGCCATTGATCAACATTTTCTTTTTTTATTTGGTTTATTTTTCCAGTTGATTTTTCTGGGGGGTTACATAGTTTTGTTTTTTATTTGTTAGTTTTTTTAAGATGCATATTAACACTGTTTTGTTTTTGTTGTATTTGATTTTTTTTATTATTATTATTGACTTCTGTGAATGAAACTGCTGGATGTAGATCTTTCCAACTCATTCCCACTGTCTAATTTATTGAACTTTCAGTCTTGTACAATATCGGACTGAAGTTATGTATATTAGAGGTTGTGTAACCAGCCAGTGTTTTTGTTCCTCCTCTTTCTATCTCAAGTTACTTTGATTACCAAAGACTTTTTTGCACACTTGCAGTAGGTGATATTTGTTTGAGAGTGCTTGTTATGTATGTGTCCGTGTGTTTGAGTGTGTGTTTGAACGTAAAGCGGCAGAGCAGGACATGAACTGTACTGTAGGATAACGGTACCTATAATCAGATTCCTATACGACACAGCTCTATGAAAGTATATAGACAACAAGCCACTTAACAAAATGAAGAAAATAGTTTTCTTGTTTCATTTGATTAAAGTCATTTGCTCCTGTTTATTTAATTCCTATAAGGGTTCATACAGGCTGTTTCTCCGTGATTGAGCCATGCACTCCATGGAGAGAATCAGCCTTAACTTCCTCTTTACTCTCTGATGTAAGGACTGATCTCCCACAGTAGTTTGTTTCTCTTTATTTGTTTTTGGGGTGTTTTCATACTTCTGTTCTCTGTTAGCCTCCATACAACTGGGAAAAAAATTATATTTAATTAAATAAAAAATGTTTACCAATATGTTCCTTGTTTTTTATTGCTCTCCACTTTGTCAGAAGGGTTTTATTTAATCTGTTATTCGCTTAGCATCCAAATGTAGAGAAACAGCATTTTAAAGGAATGTTCTGTTTTCAAAGTTCTGTTTAATTAATTAATGACATCTGTGTGCAATTAATTACCATAGACAATACCACAGAGTCATTATTTCTTAAAATGTGGAACTAAAATTGTGTTTACAGTAATGCTGTAAACTACTATTGTATTGTATTGTATTTTAGAGAGCTTCGAAACTGAAATGTGCAGCTCGTATTTTTGTTTAAACTGTCTTTTTGCGCTACTTTGACACTACTTTTCTAGATGGATGAACAAACATTTTATCAAAACACTTATTCACAGCTACTTACCTTCATGGTATACATTCTGTAAGTATGCCACAATCTTGACATGTGACCAGTTAAAGGTAGGGTAAGCAATTGTGGTGAGGTTAGCGATAGCAACCTAGCTTTGACATCATAAGAATCCATAAGAAACAAATGTTTCTTGGTGTCCATTTGTATATCATGCAAAACATGGAGGATTTGTGGGTTTTGCATGTTCTAACAGAATCGTATAAGAATCTTTCAACTTTTATTAATAACAATAGTTACATGTAAACATCAAGATTTTGTACAGCTATGCTAACAGTAGTAAATTTTAACTATTATTTCAGTGCAATGCCCTGCCAATAAAGACTTCCATTAAAGGGCATTACCATAAAAATGCACTTTTCACAAATGGAGGGCAAGTCAAGATCATTTACAGTGGTAATCGACAGCTTATCTTTGGGTGCAAAGAATGGAGTAATTGTGGAGATATTGTATCATTAAGCAAAAGTAAAAAAAATACCCAAAACGCCACCATTAAGACATTTCTG
>JAZGTK010003800.1:0-26291 GCA_036877625.1 Ambastaia sidthimunki
CTAATAGCTGTAGTAACAGTAGTAGCAGGTAGTAACAGTAGACAGTATGAGACGTCTAGCATGCTAGTGGGCGGCTCTGTATGCGTTTAATAGACTATCAGTGTCAGAAAGATGATTGGACTTAAAGTGCACACATTATGCCAGGACCTAAGAGGAGATAACCTTTTAAAACAGCATGTAAATGAGTTTTCCCCCCTCATCCTTATCTCACACGCTCCAAATGATGTCATGTGCATGTGGTTGGAAAGCCATGGCTTTGGGGGAAAGGTACGATTTGCCTGGCTGAACACCCAGTTCTGTCTCTTCCTCATGTCACCGGAGAGTACAAAAAGTACTTCTAATCTCACCACTTCATACAGGCAAATTCCAGCCTGTGACAAAAGCCCTTGTCTCTGTTTGAGGCAATTAAGGTGCATTTTTTCCTCCGTGGCGTGATAACAAATGCATTGTATCTCCTTTGTGCTGACCAAACATGGCCATCAGAGGCAGACTGATTCTGTCTTCATCTGCTCCACGACGGAGGTGATGATAAGGACATATAGACAGGAATCTATATATGGACTTATCAAGAGCTCACTGACAACACCTAAAGCTGTACTCCTAAAATAGTCTCTTGTTTCTAAAGCTGATTTTTAAATAAAGCCGTTCAGTCTTAGACTATTTTTGTGGCAAGCAATGTAGCACATTTACAGTAACACAGAACAAGCAGTCACATGTGTTTCGAAATAGTTTAGAATGTGGCTCAGCCAATCAGAATTCAGAAGTCAGCTATACATGTTACGAACATTAGATCACAAATGAAACAAGCCAACAGTAGAGATAAGCAAAAAAAAACGTGTTAAAACAGTGGAATCAAATTTAAATATAAATATACTCATAAAATATTACATTTTTTAAATATATTTATTTATCAAGACTAAATCCACATTTAGAACATTTAAAATTGCATAATTACAAACTCATAGTGGTAAAGCTGTCAGATCAAAGAGAATATATGTAGCTTTCAAATGATTTTGTACTAATTTGTTATTTTTTGCGCGATTTACTGCCTAGCGGGTTCGAGGCGAACGGGACGCATCAGGCTGCTATGGGAGAAACATTCTGTGATTTTATGCTGATAGCGATTCTGTTCAGTCCCCTGATGTGAGGAGTTAAATGTTTTGAAGGTCGCAGTTTCTCTCATTGATCTTGCGATGTTTGTTAATTACATTGTCACTGATGTTGTGAGAGATAATTAAGCCACTATGTTTATATGCATAATTATGTGCGCTCTGCATCAGCGTTTGAAAGACAGCAGCGCGAGGGAAGAAAAAATATTTTAATTGTGTGCCGTGCACAGTAACATGGCAGCATAGATGCCCTAGTTACAATCAACAAAGCGAGAGAGGAGGGAAAAAACAACTCAAGACAGGAGTGGTGACTAATGTCTGTTCGCTGCAGTCTTCAAACTGCTTTTTCTTCAGTTCTGAGACACAGAAGCAGGCAGGGACCAGGGGAGGCAAAGGTGCAGCGTGTTGCTCAACGCAAACCCATATTTATAGACAGCTGTTTATGACCAAAAAATAAACACAAAATGACTAATTAAAACCACAAAGCTCTTGTCTTTGCCGGAAAATGCAGCATTTTCTGAGAAGTTCTGAACCCCAGTTCTGTGATAGAGGCCGCGTGAGGGCTTCAACCAACAAAAGTAAATAATCTGTAGCTTAAAAAAAAACCTTGAAAGGAAAAAAAGAAGCGTTTAGAAAAGTGAACCAGCAAAAAATAGCCCAACTCTAACCTGATTTCGACAGCTAGTATGTGAGAAAAAAGAGCCACTTTCACCCAAAGTGAAACATCTTATCTCCTGCTGTTATCTAGCATAGTTTGTGTCTAAGTTGTTGGGTTTGCACACCTTTGTGGAGTGTTGCAGTCGAGATAAATCAGAGGTGAAAGTTCAAGGGTTTTTAAGGTGAGCATTGTACTGGTTTCTGCAAGTTTTGCTTGTTGTTATCACTTGTGAAAAGTGTCAGTGTGCATGCGGTGTTATCTACATAATCATGTTGCAAATACAGACGAAAAACAGTTTGTTTTTTCCTCACGTTGTTTTAAAGAGCTTGCATTTACTCTCCTCTCCTCCAGGTAAACCACTGTGTGAAACCATCACGTTCAATGCACCACATAACCGTTTATTCATTGCATGCCTTTGTTTGGTTTTTGCAGTACTTGTGATTTATTTAACACGAATCTCCAGGATTCAGAGAATCGTTAGAGAATTCATCTCATGAGCTAAACTCTTTTAATTTATTTTGTTAGTTATTTTTAGTCACAGTTTTGTTTATTGGTTCCCTCTATTTTAGGGAAATCAAAGTGTCACTTATCCATATTTTAACTTTAGCCTTCAAAATTGTGCAACAGACAGTGTCCAATTAAATTATAAACAGGTTGTTCAGACTAAATTCTGATTGGATGAGCCATGTTTCAAAGGCTGGAAAATGCACACCTGTGACCTGTGAAGTTGCTATGTTGCTTGGTAACCACATTTAGCATTTATTGCTAGAATTTGCTAATTCCACTTCAGTACGGGACATTTTTTTCCCTGTATATTAAAGATCTTTACGTCCTTAAAGGCCCTTAGTGTAATGATGCCTGTAAAAAGCACAAGTACAGTAAGACTAAACCATCAAAACAGAGCTGGCAAGCGTTCCAGATGTTATCTTAAGTGTGCACGCTTTGTTTTGGTTCAAGACAGAGACAAACTGAAATGATAAGTTTATACCTGGTGAAGCAAAGGAAGTCTGTCGAGGGGGGGTATCAGTGGTGGGCTGGTAGCTGTCATCTTTCTGTGGGCTGCCCTCAGAGTCCCTGTCCTCATGAAAACTGCCCTCATGGGAACCGGGCATGGTCTCTGCTTCTTCTCCGTTGTCCTCATCATCACTGCAGCCTTTGGGCTGCACCATGTAGACACCTTCAGGTGGGCCATCATCTCCATTGTTGGGTTTCAGCACCCTGTGTTCAACCCCGCCTAAGGACTGTGGATCGTCAGCGTACTCGCCGTTCACCCACTTCTCGATGGCCTCGCGCCGTTTCTGGTCCTCCTCCAGGCTCTGACCCAGAGTCAGAGCTTCTGGGAAGTCATTTTCAGGCCTGTCGCCTTCATCGTAGTGCAGGCTGCCCCGCTCGCTGTTGTCTACGAGGTCCGAGTCTCCCTCTGCATTCTGGGAACTGCTGTCGTACACCACCTGCCGGCTAAGCTTGGCACAGATAGCATTCAACTTTAGGCCACCTTTTCTTTTGGCGGCCATCTTGGATTTTCCTGAGGTCTTTTCAGTGCATAAACTCCTCTCAGCTGTTGATGAGACAAAGAAAGAGAAAACAACAATTTAGTGTGAATGTTTGTTTGAAAAATAAAGATTTGTGGGAGTAGCTCACAGTTAATGACTTTTGTCACTGAACAAAAGTCAACAACAATGATTGTACCATCCTTGAATACCATATGCCAACCACAATGCCTCTCACTCAAAAATGAGAACATGTTGAACTAAAGGCATTTTAACTTGTTTGTAACTATCAAAAACATACCGGCACTCCTTTTCTACAACAATAGGGAGTTAAAAAAGTTACATGTGTATTTTTAAATTGTGGTTGTCACACCTATGACAGTGTGTGAGAAAGAGGTGAAAAGCTAAAGAGAGCACGCAGGCAAAACACTATCACTATGAATCTGGGGGATTTAGGGACCTGACTCATGAATATTAATTAGAATAGAAATATCAATTAGAAATATTAAAGCAAGATGACTTTAGGAGTCATGGTGGCTTCAAACAACACCTATCTATTAAAATATAACAATTATTGTCCAAAAGTGAGGGATGTAAACTTGTAAGTGGTACACCTAGAGAAAAACCCCTCTAGATTGCAATCAGACCCCCAACTGTGTGTCAAACAGTCACTACAGTGCGATTTAATCCTGAACATGACAGAGGAACAGAAAAAAGTCTCTCTTCATCTAAAGAAGCCCAGGCAAAAGCTAACAAGAAAGACAGAGAGTGAGAAATAAACCAGAGACAGACTGAGATACAGAGAGAAAGTGGCTGCAGTAACCTCACTGACTTAACCTCACATGACCCCGCCCCTCAGCTACACTGTCAGCTCCTTAAACCAGTCTTTATAGTTAAGCACCATACCAACAAATTTGTACCAAAAAAACTTCTCTCCTTCTAACATGTATGTACATGACAGCTCAGAGATCAAAATTGCAGTTTGACAAGGACAGAGACCTGTGAGGCACATTTCCTGTACACCTCTACTGAATATAGTGATGTGTAAACAGATGAAAGCTAAGTGGATGAGTTCGGTATAAGACAGACATGATACACTTAGCCTATATTACCTGCCACAAAAGAATTTCCTGCAACATATGATATTAGCTTTGAATAGACAGTCGTTTGCAGGCCCACACAAAAAAGCATTGTGAAAAAAAACACAAAAAGAGCATTGCCCTATCAGTGCAAAGGTTGAGGGTTTGATTCCCAGGAAACACACACACACACACACACACACTAATAAAATGCATAACTTGAATGCACTGTAGATCACTTTGAATAAAAGCATTCACCAAATGCATAAATGTTTGCTTTTTTTGTGCTGATTTCAGGAAAAATCTTCTAAATAAATTTATTTAAAAAAAAAGTGTTAAATGTAGCTGAGAGTACTGCATTCTTATGCTATTAACTAAATTTACCAGAATCTGATTCTGTGTGGGCCTGCTCCTCTGCTATCACACCCTAATGTGCTATCTTTAAGATCAATCCCCTTGTACCCCCCACGCAGCTGTCCAGGGTCCATCCATTGCCAGAGATGTCTATTTAAGGCCTGAATTTTCCTGCTGCTAAGACACCCTTTCTCCACAAATCTGATTCAAAGATTTAGCAAAGTTCACGTTTAATAGGTTTTCCAGGCTTAAAATCAAGCGCGCTCGTAACGTTAGATGTTTATCATGCAGTAAATAAAGAGCGGGAAACCTGCAGGATGTATAACGGTCTGTTGAACGCTTTAGCTGATAGTTAGACGCTGCATTGAGATGAGCTATTCTAACCATCCTATGAAGCTGTCAGTGGAAAAAGGTGTTTGTCTATTCAGTGCAGAATTCAGCGCAAACCGGCCCGCATCTCGCATTGTCTGCGATCCTTGCAGTATTGTGGCAGCACTGCTCTTTTTCTGCATTTTGAGCCTTTAAGATGTATTTTCTCACACAGTCAAGTGGAGCTCAAGGTTAACCTGTTACATCGAGTGCACTCTGTGGCCCCCGCGCATGCTTTCTCAGTTACTGTATTTACCCTCGACACTTCCTCCCTGAAACAATGAGCTGAGGAATTATGCACGCTGTACCGCTCAAATCTATACGCATCAGAAGCGTGCGTTTACCTCAGACAATCGCGAGGCGCGGGTTGAAGAGGTCACCCGGTTGAGGGACGCAATTTTAACCCCCCCCCAAAAAGGAAAAAAATATCAGCTGCAAAAACTATTAGGAAGTGGAAACATAAATTCTGAAGTATTTTTTCAGAACACCTCTGAAGGAAGATTGAGGTCATTTGGGCGTAACAGTAGAGGTCATTTACTGTTTACACTGCTCAGTATTTCATTCTTTAACTACTGATTTCCTTTGCATCGCAATCTCGCTTTTCCTTGTAGGAAATGACCCCCGAGAAGCGATCTCGTTCCATTACCCACAATTTATGTGCGTTTTCCCTAACAATCCAACACCCATGGTCAACAGTCAGTGACTAACATGAACACTTTCCAAGCGCCAAATGTGTGTAAAAATTGGCTTCAGCGGGTAAATAAAACGTTACTAGCCTGTTACTTACAGTAACTTTATAAAGATCTACCACATAAAACAAACTCCAAGAATGACAATATTGTAATTCTTCAGAAATAGATTAGAAATAGATTTTATCAGAACCTGTATACATAAATTATTCCAGGAATAATGCAGCTAAAAGTGGAAATTTCTCATATAAATGAAAGTGTCTTTACTTCTTTATTTACTCACTCTCATGTCATCCAGGTATATGACTTCCTTTCTGCAGCTGAAAACAAAACAGATATTTAAAAAAATCCTTACTAAGAAAATAGGATACAGTATAAAGAAAGTCAAATACACCTGGGATGGCATGAGGGTGAGTAAATGGTGCAGAAACGTTCATATTTGGTCAAACTACAAATTTAACTTTGGATTGTCAAAAGCCATTTGTCTGGAGCCCAGATCTGAGGTTTGAAATGAGAGAGGATCAGGGCACTAAAGAGACACTCCTGAGCTCCAAAAGATCATGGTACACCAGTTAGTAACAGCTGCAATAAATGCATTTCCTGCAACAGATATGCCTCTGGATTGGCTGACAATGGAGATCGCTATGGTAACCCTGCTGTTTACTCCAAGTCGTTTGTGTTCATGATAGCATGTAGTGCGATAAAATCAGTAGGGACACAGATAAAAAAGAACAGCCACTCCTCCGGGAGTCCCCCCACCACTCTGGGGCAAGATGTTCAGAAAAATAGGTGTAACAAACATCAAACCTCAATGCTTTGACACATCTGAGCGTTTTTAAAACGTTCATATTATTCTGCTCAATTCAGACCCTCGATGACGCCTGTCTGCGCTGAACGAACGAACGACGATCATAACGAGTGCTTGTTTTCTTTAACAAGACCTGTTTATTGTAACACTGAGAATATTTTTACAGGAAACAGCGCAGAGATGAAACTGGCGAAACGCTTTTACCGTATAAGGTGAAAACCGGTGCGAAAAAGCCAAGAAACTATTCTAAACAGATTCGACGATGAGCGCGAGAGGATTTTCCTTTTTATCTGCTCGCACATCAAAGGCCCCACAAGCCCTGTTTCTTTTCAGAACCGTTAGCACACTGGACAAGACAGAGACGCTCCCTTGAACGCGGCTATGCAGGCCCTGCGTGTCTGTCTGCTTTAATGCGGAGCTTCTGTTTATGTGCCGGAATGATATCATGCCCAATCAAGTGGTGTTTCAAATCCTAATAATGCCGTTGGAAGTGCATTATTTGTGTGAACGTGTGCTGACTGCAATCAGCCCAGCAGACTGAGGAAGTGGCTGTTAATGACTGCTTAGATTGGCGTGTCCTGTTCTCTCTCTCTCTCACTCTGACAGGAAGAGTATGCACGGTAAAGCGAGGATATGACATACTCTTTTCTCACCTGGTATTTCTTGCAGCGATTGTTCTAGAGACTTGTTTGCACAGAGTCCATGAAGTATGCATACTTGGCTACATCAGGTTGATGTGAGGAATTGGTGTTGACTTTTAAAGTATGTTGGCTAATGCAGGGACAAAACCAGGAGCCTAATGTTTTTTTTTTTACTTTTTTGAGGGAACACAATTGCAGTTCTGGTTCACTTTGCAGGAAATGAAAGCAAATAAAATTTCAGTGAGACTACATTTAAGTAAATGCATGATTTACCCAAAAATAATACTTTTTTATACAAATGTTCTTTTTTTATAAAAATGCTCTTTTTTTTTTTAAATAAAAAAATGCATCTGTAAATTTTATTGACTTAAAACATGAGGAGGCACATTTAAAAAGCCATGAAACTCATAAAAGAAATATCTAATAAAACAACTTGCTTGGGCAAAGCCTGGACAAAATTAGGTTCTTTTTCATAATTTATTAGCTTCCTGTCACAGTATGTAAGCTGTACTTTAATATCAAAAACCTCTAAAATCCTTTGTGTTTTGACAGATTAAGTGACCTGGCATGTGTCTAAGTGAACTCTTTATGTTCCAGGTGATGGGCTGCAGCCCCATGTGTCTATTTCCTCTGCCACAAATGCTCGGACTCACACGCACATGCTGAAATAATTCCTTCTGTTTTTATTTTGCTAATTTACAGCTTGCAGGAAGGACTCCGCTTCCCCCATCGCGCCGCGGGAAGGGGGACGGAAAGTCAGCGACGGACTCGTTCTCCACGCGCCCTCGTTCCCCAGCATCTGGCCTCTCTTTTGGTTTTATTACACAAGAATAACAATAAGCAGGTCTTCGACCCCCGTCTACAGAATTTGCCGTATTTTTTCCAGCGGTCTGTGCTGATGCTCCAAATTTCCATTTTCTGCATGCATATTTAATTGAGTTTTGTCCCAGTGGTGCGGAAATGATTTGTTTTTTGCTCTCTGTTCACTTGACTCCTCTTCGGAGTCGGTAACCCTGATTAAGACGTTCACGTTAATTTCCCAGCGCACACCTTTTTTTGTGCATTAATGGTTCTGATCGTCTAATTAAAACTTCTCAGCTTCGCTGCTGATCACCGCTCGTTGTGCCTCTGACCTGAAGTTTTAATTGCCGCGTCAGAGGCGATAATAATAATTTCTGGGTTCTGATGATTAAAAACAATGCCATTCCCAACTGCTGTTTAAAGCAGGAGATGGAAAAGAGAGGCTGGCGTAGAGAATAAGGAGAAACGAGGCGATAGAAAGATCAGGGGAGATTTTCGGAAAGACAATTAGAGGCTGAAAAGATGGAATTGTGCAGCGCTTGTTTGAGGTTTGAAACAGGTTTGTTGGGTGTTTGTTGAGCTCACAGGGCGGGTTCACCAGGTTTGCAGTTTAAATAAGGGCAAATATGACTACACAAATAAAACACTTCTCAGACCTAGTAGAGGCGGTGAAGAAACGCAAACACATTACAAATTTGTATACATAATTTTACCTAAGATAACATCAACATCTGTATTAGCATTGTTTAGCATTGTTACTATTATAGTCACTTACATATTATACGGGCTACATTATATATACACATTACATACAGGCTATAGATATATATTGTGCTACAAATGCCACTCACAAAAACACATACATTAAAACTTTTAAATATTGCATTATATTGTTCTTCTTCCTTTAATCTTTCCTATCAAAATCTTAAGTACCCCGGGCTGGGAATCAATGCTCTGTGGTACTTATTTTAATAGTTTGCTTTTGGTCTTAGAGTTGTAATTTGACACCGCTTAGGTACCTACTTGAAGTTTAAAAGCAAGTCTGTTGCATTAAGAAGCTGAAAATAACGTCAGCTGACATTTGCAATAATGGCAAAAGTATGATGGGGTTTTATAAACTGCACATAGTCATACACACTCCATCATTCTGTCCTTTTTTCTCTGATGGACTCTAATGGAGTTTTCAGATTCCCATGCACGGATCAATTTTTAAGTGGAGGAGACATCCGGACAAAACAATTATGCTTACGAGTTTTTTTGTTTCTGAGTTTAAAGTTTTTGGAGAGGCAAATGTCTCAAAATATGAATGCAAAGGGCATAAACACAAGAGCACGCAGACACACACACACACACTCGCTCAAATCTGTTTTATTATTAATCAGTTGGTTGCACATCTGCTAGCTTGCAGTGTGTTTTTTCCCCATCAATAAAGCACTTATTGCTTTTAGTCTGGAATGTGACCTTGCATGTTGCATGCTGTCTTTGTGTTGACCTTGAAGGACCTATTTGGACTCATCTCTCTCTCTTTCTCTCTTCCAGCAGTCTGAGACCTTCTGCCACATACAATAATTTTGTTACATCCCGTTGCAGGTAACAAAAACAAACAGGCCGTGCAGAAAAAAAGGCACGCACACACTTGTCACTGAGGACAATGGAAAAAAAAATGAGATGCATATTTTGACGCACAAAGGGAAAAGGAAATATTTTGTTTAAGGTGCAGTTAGGCAGCAACCCTTCATTTCTGAGAACAAATACATCCCTGAAGCCTAATTATAAGACAAAGCATTTAAGATCTCCCCTGAGGACAGAACACTGGAACAGTTAAAAGCCAATGGAAAAACTCCAGTTTGCACCAAAGCTCTTCTGACAGAGGCAAAGCTTCGATATTAAACCTTCATTTGAGGTAATACGAATGGTCCCGCACGTGGCGTGATCAACAATCGCACTTGTTCGAATTGTAGAGGAAGTCTGTCTCACAGCTGGCACCGTGTTTAAACCAGGGCCGCTGTGGAGACCTGGCCTGATTCCAACTTCAGAAGCATCAATTGTTGTGGAAGGCCTATTGTAAAACAACATCTGAGTTTTAGAGCTTGCACAGGTTTAAAAATAAAACATGACAGTCTCATCACCTGTTTGGTGGTCTCATGTAGCCAGATGGCTGCTAAAGTCCACAATGTAGCCAAAATAACTGCCCACCTAGACAGAAAGTGATCATCTGACCAACCGATATAAACTGACCAACCAAAGGTTTTCTTTTTATGTGCTGTTTAGGGCATGTTTATTTGAAACAGATTATACCACAATGATAAACTGGCATGAGAAAGATTTAACAAACTGGTAAACCATCTTTGTGAATGAAAACAGGCAGAAAAAAGTTGATCTATTAGAAACTAATAAACAATAATTATTTGACAGAGATAACTTAACAAAAGCTGAATATACAACTCTGCATCATATCTACCAATCATATTAGATCTTGCCAGATTCAAAAAGTGCTTTCAGGTTTTGTGTGCAATATACTTCAGACAGTGAGTGGATGGTGCTATCTGAGACTCAGATGACCTGTTTGGTAGAAGTGTGATTGAGGGGGGGCCCCAGCAGACAGGGTTAATTGACAGCACTGCCATGTTGGAGGGCAGTTGCGCGTACCTGCGGCAGAAGAAGAATTTGACAGGAAGTGAGCCGGAGCTCCCAGCGGCCCCGCTTTGCCACTGAAGGGCACTTGAGCTGATATCAACGCAGATTAACTGCTTGAGATGTATTTTTGTCACGAGGAGCTGCGGCTAGCACGGGGCAACGGGGAACCAAACAAATGTAGAAGGGGAGTGGTACAGAGCCGTGGGGAACGCAAGGGCACAACGAGAGAGGTCGGTGGCCACCGGAGCCGCCCGGACTGGTTTCTGTCACTCAGAGTCATTATCTGAGGGGATATATTTAATTTAGTGGTTCCGTAGCTGCTCTGCTGAGTAAGCCAAGCCAACATTAGGGCCGTCCTCCAGGGGAAACACAGCACACGCCGCTCGATTAGTTATCAATTAAGAGTGCAGAAACCTCCACCTGCCGTGTGAGAGCTGAGGAGGGGCGGAGAGGAGCAAGACCTGGATGTGGGCTGACTTTTTCTCTGTCTCTACCCTTTTCTCTCCCTCTCGGGCCTTCAAACATCAGGTTAACCTTGATATGAAGCACTGTCAAGCCAGATAACGTCAATCAAGGGAAGCCCTCTCAGATAACCTCAGTGTGAAACCTAAAAAGCAACCTGTTTAGATGTTTAGACATGCCCCCTCTCACCAGCATATGAATTTCATTAAAGAGAAATTAGTTGTGGCACTTCTTTAACAAGAGTCTTAAGACATTTTGACAGCCTTTAAGACACTTTACTGTAAAAAAAATTAAATTAATAAGCCAGGCAGTAAAGCGCCTTGGGTAAGCACAGTTTGATGGGCGGTTTGTCTTTGGTAAAACAGGGTGGGGAATTTATTAGTGCTGTTTTATATTTTTTTTGCTTGTAGGGAGTGCTTAATTAATTTCCATGGTTACCCTTTAAATTTGTTTTTCAGATACTGGAGCCCAGATACATTTAACGTTTCTGAAGCAATTTCCTTAAATTCTGCTGGCGTTTTATCACACACAGCAGATCCAGACGAACATCTCCCTCCAACGAGAAAAGGAGGTGACATTAAGTAAAAAAAAAAAAACTACATTTCCAGACAGGAAGCGTCTCTGACAGCTTCGATCCCTGGCCACCATTAAAACATTTGCTCTGCTTCACAGACTCTGACATTTTTTTTTTTTACATTTTATGCACTAAGCATTAATTTGCAGGTGTTCCCTAAACTTCTCCAGGTTCAGGTACCTGTCAGAAGATTCTTACACTCCTCCAAGTGTCTTTCTTCAACAAACCTCTTTAAAACCAAGATGAATTCTTTTAACACAAGCTTCGTTTCAGTGAAGTGAGGTCACCCGACAAGACGGAAACATCACCTTCTGGGTGTTAAAAATCTAAATGTGTGATGGGTACAAACACAAATAATACAAACAAATGCTTCTCTGTCACTACTATGGACTGTGCCATGGACTGTATGTTTGGTCTGATCAAAAATTCAGACTGAGGATCTTAAGATCTTATGATCTTAAAACCATCATAAAGTGTCTCCTTGTGTGAATGTCTTTACAAAACAAAAATTTTAACTTTCTCTTATTAATAAATAAGTTCAAAGTGCTTAGCATACAACTCCTTCAATAGCGGACAAAAGACTATTTTGAAGCCACTAAAATATATAAATATTGGAGTTATGATTTATCATAATACTTATACAGTCTCATATGATATACACTATGATATACACTCATGGTTTCAATGACTTTATAATTACAGTTCTGTACATATTTAAAATAACCATAAAAAAATAAGTAGGTGTGTCAAACCTTTTGACTGTGTATATATCACCTCTTTGCAGGATAAAGTATATTTATAGCACAATGTTTGCATGGCTTCTTTTGCTACATGTACAAATGGTTCTCAAACAATGTGTGCTTTTAGCCTTTCCTGCAAGAAACTTTTCAAGATCAAATACTTTTTTGACTTTTTTGTGTGCTTTTGGCCTTTTTTGCAGGAACTTGCAAACTTTTCAACATCAAAACGAAAACATTTCAGACCTATGCAAAAAACAAAACAAGACAAACCGTATAGTCTTTAAAAAAAGCTGTGACTGCTTTTTCAAAATCATCAGATAGTAAAAAGCAGCTCTACTAAAGGTGTGTGTGTGTGTGTGTGCTATTTTGGTCGAAGAACACAAAAGGAAGTATCGCACACTGACTCAAACAAAGAATATGCTTTTGATAAAACCACATCAGCATCTTGTATATTCTACTCTAAAACAGCCCAGTTTCCTGATTTTTTCGATGTGATGTAACCTCAAACGGAAGCTACACAAGTAAACAGCACAACAGCTCAGTGCACAACAAAACATGCGATCACAAACATCGATAACGGTTTCCAAACGAGCGCAGAGGGCAGCGGCATTAACACGCCGTTGTTTTTCCAATGCGCTAAAAATGGCACGAATGCATCCTGAGCTTCGGCCGCAAACACGAGTTGCGATTTTTGCATTTCAGCTACATTAGTATTCCACTTATTATTATTTTAAAATGAAAACGGATACTCTGTTGAAGTGCAAATCTGATGAATTACCGTAGCAGATTGCTGTTATCAATTATTAAAGCGTATTTTATAAATATTCAGTTCTGTCATGCATCTAATAATGAAGGCTTTGGAGAAGGTTACTTCCTGTGTGCATCCTAACGTGTCAGAAATATCACTTTTAATCACGCCTGTGTCAGGGTTTTTGCATTTGAACTCTAAAAAACACAATTACTCTCTCTCTCTCTCTCTCTCTCTATCTCTCTCTCTCACTTTTTTCTTTTCCACCCATTAAGGATGACCAGGTTGTAAGAACGTTTCTCTAACGTTTCCATCAAGAACAAACATGTTAAAAATGTTCTAGGAACATTAAGTAACAAAAATTTTAAGTTTTTTAAACATTGTATTAACGTTGTTGCGTTGTTATAAGAACCTGATTATACACCTGCAACATTTTTAGAATGTTCCACTAACAACCATCATAACCAATAACATTTATGATATATAATGTTAAAAAATGTTCTACTGATCTTACTGCAAAAACATTTTTGATAACTGGAAGAACTTTGAAAAACGTTAGCCATTGTTCCGAGAACATTCCCTGGTACTTGGCTACACGGTTAAGTCGCTCAATGCCTGGACCGGCCCGCACGCACACGGCTGCAGCGCCCCACAGCAAAGCAAGGCTGATCATTTGAGGGGAGAATAATGCATTAAGATGCTTCTACCTTCTGGACACACCTCGTCCCAGAGCAAGTGCAACCATATGGTGCCATGCATATTCATACTTCTCAGTCTACAGCTCTGCAATGCTTAAACACAACTTCATAAACATCACATGAGAGGAAGAAGAGATGAAAGAGAAAGGACAGAAAAAGTTCTTTCCCTTGCATGTTTCCCTCCATTTTCTCGGTTTCTGCTGTGGTTCATGTTTGAAATAAAGGCAGGCAGTGAAAACTGATCCTGGTGCAGTGTGTGTGTGTGTGTGGGGAGTGTGAGCCTGAGGTGTCTATCTGTGGGTAAACTGTGTTGTCAGGTGGGCTTGCCGCTCTCTCCCCAGCAGGGTAAATACCGAGCGAGGACGGTGGTGAGATTAATGCTGTCAGATCTGCAACAGTAACCCTTCATTATCAGAGCAGCAGGGCCTACACACACGCTCAGAGACTGTCCTCACTGCCTGGGCAAAGAGTTAGTAATTACTAAACCAACCTCTTCCTCTATCTGTCTCTGTTCAAGTCAATCACACCGTTACAGCATCTTCTGTCATCTTTGCCAGTACATTTACTGTACATTACAGTACAGTACATTTTCATTTAATAAAAAAAATACATTTTAACTGCATTATAAATCAATTTAAAAACATCCTTATAGTATTTAATAGTAAAAGCACATGTAACTTTAAAATTGCTATATCTCTATAGCTATTATCTATATTTTTTTGCACATGCTCTCACACCTTGCGCTGTGGCATTCATGTGGGCGTTGTGGGTTTGAGCCCGGCTCAAGTCTTTTCCTGTTTCCACCTCTCTGTACTGTACCTATCAATAAACGATGGCCAAAAATAATAATTTCGCCCTCCCGTGCCACGTGGGCCCCTCCCTTCCCATACGCTCCGTGACGTGGCCGTCTGTTGCCAAGCGGCCTGACACACTTGATGTCGTGCCAGCCGCGATCACAGAACGCGTGTGTTCGGTGTATTAAGTGGCGCTTTATCAAATTAGTTTGGTACCCAGCTGATGAGTAATAAAGGTACAGTGGAGCCCCCACTGACTTCTAGACATCAATCCTCTAAGCAAGAGCCAAAAGCTGGGCCTGGCACGGCCCGAGGCGTACAGAACGGTTCTCCCCACTGATCAGCTTATAGACTCTCTTCAGCCAAACTAATATTAACACTGGGCATGTGGAGGGCTTCAGCTGTCCCTCCACTGTCTGGATTAATGCTTAACTACAGCAGTGTGCGCAGACGGCCGCTGTTAACAGGTAGGTATTAAATAACACCTCTCCGGTCTTTCATCCAAACCATTGCTTATGTTTTTCATCTTGTTTACTGTCTATATCAGAATCGATGGCCTGCCGCTGTAGATTTTTCCAAACGTCAACCTAAACGGCATCGGCTCTCAGGTGGCGAACAGACGGGAGAAGAGAGACAATAGCGAGATCAAACAGAGAAATGATAGGACAGCGAGAACAGAGAGAGCACAAACTACCACCACACGGCGAGCCACGGCAGCCGAGTGTCTGAGCGATGGGCTTTTACACGAATACAACAAAACGCAAAGCGCCAGAAGAAGGTGGTATGAGGGGAGGGCGGGACATCAGAGGGCTTCAAGCCCATGGAGGAGTTGTGCGTGTCAGTTGTGAGCAGCCGCTGGGACTAGAGCTGGAGAACAGAAGGTAACAGCAGGCGGATCACAGGCGATCAGAGGCCCTGAGAGAGATTCTGTCTCCTCCACCCCACAACTGAGCTCGGATCGCACGCCGCAACCGCACGCTTATCCCACCCGGCTCTGCGCTACACCCTCTCCAACACAAACCCCACTCATTTCTTTCAGAAAGAGAAGATTTCAAATCCAGAGAGATCTACAGACTCTGTGATGTCAGAACTTTCAGACCCTGTGTAATATCGCTGGGTCATGAGGCTTTGCTACGGGTAGAAAGTGAACTTTTTGTCAACAGATCTCAATGTCAAAAAAACTGACTTGCTAAACTTCTCAGGGCTCAGAGCAAAATACACTTTACAATAAGGTTCCATTTGTTAACATTATTTAATTATATTATTTTACAAGAACTAACAAGAGAATGATACTTCTGCAGCATTTATTAATTTGAGTTAATGTTAACTTCATGAACATGAACAAACAGTAAGCAATGTTTTTTAGTTATTTAACTTTTTAACATTAACAAAGATTACCAAATGCTGTAAAAACATATTGCTAAACGTTCATGTCACCTTGTGCGTTAAGTAATGAACGGAACTTTATTGTAAAGTGTTACCAATTTTTCTGCGTGGGCTTCTTTCCTGAGCCCACTTAGTAGCTTACACCGTGCTTAACATAGTAACAATACATTTTGATTTACGACAGGTTTATCTCAACTGTGGTCGAAAAAGATATAAAATGAATTGTGACTAGTTGATTATCAACATTTGCCTGGTCATTCAAAGTTCTTTTATGACAGTCCATTTATGACAGTCAGTAATGACAGAACCTTCAGAGAAACCGAGACTCTAGATATCAAGATGATCCACCAGCGTTGGGCGCACAGCTCAACTACACAATCCCGTCACCGTTTAGAGCTTCAGAGCTTCAGAACTTCATCTCAGCATGCTTGAGGAAAAACGACTCTGAGGAGGGCTTCCCTACTTCAACATGTTGAGTAAGAGATCTGAGAGGCAGCTGTCGACGTGACAGATCTAATCGAAGCGAAACAAAGACAAACAAAGCTCTCTCTGCAATACGAGTTTAGTTAGCGAGAGAGAGAGTTAGGAAATAAATTATGGCCGACACGCTGCTGAGGAAGGTTGTATTTATGGGGGTTTTGAGTGGGTTTAAATCCCTCCTAAGAAATAAAGTCATCCCTGTGCAAACTGAGGAAACATTTCACTCCTTCTAAAAGGTAGTTAAAAAATTCCTTCATGGAAATGTTTTGGCTCTATGCTAAGACGGAAAGAGGACAGAATATTACATTCAGGGGAGCATGATTCTTTAAATTGCAGATATTCCCAAGAGATCGGATATGTAATGGAATAAAGTCTTTTAAAACTTTTCATGCTGTTTCAATAGGATTTCAAAGGAAAACCAGTTTGAAACTAAACTTGTTTTGGCATCATAATAACTCTAAAGATTTGTACCACGTCAGGGCCAGAAATTTCCAATTAAAGTCCTTCTATGAAAATTCACACTCTTCCATTCCTCATTCTCTGAAATGTATTTCCTACACAGCATGTTAAAATACACCGCTCCCCTGGCTGCATGCCCACCCATCTCCCCCTGCCCTGCCCCCCCCACCCAGTAATCACAATTATTACTTAAAAAGGCTCTATTTGTACATTAACTTAAGAGGCCTATATCTTTCTCTTCCCCTCTTAGTTGGTGCACCCTCACTTACTCTAAGTATCTCAATAAATCAGCAGTTACTGTTAACATGTACTCAACAATTCAGTCATCCATCTCGCCCAGCTCAGAGTGAAAACAGAGGGAAATATCTATTCAGTAAAATCTCCCATGGCCGTGTTTATGCACGTAAACGAACACACGCCATCGAACAAACAAACAAACCAATCCGCTGGGACGCAGGAACCACTGCCAGATCACCACGGAAACGCAAGCCAAATTCAATTGTGACCTCACCTTTCACTAGGGGCTCAATTCCATCAGCAACAGAAACAAATCAACAGGAGGGTGAAAATGGACCAACTTAACTCCTTAACTCAGCTGCTCTGACTTTATCAGGCCTGAACTAGGCCGATACAGTGAACAGTGCACGAATGCAAATGTCTGTTTATATTTAAAGACACTGTATTTATTTAACAAAAGGGAAGATCTAATTGATCGCTGGAACAGACGCATCTTCCAAACAGAAGCTCTGTGGAAAATCCTCTAGTTGACAGAGATTCTTTAGAACAGCTGTATCTAAACAAACGTATGAGAGCTTCACTCAATACCGGCAGTCACTCGCTTAGCTGGGCAAATAACAACACTTGTCATGTAGCTGAAAGATTCTGCTCAAACGTTAACCGAGGCCTTGCTATTAATTAAGAACAACAATTTGAGAGAAAAAGTACACACTGAGTAATCCACATCCAATATAAACAGAAATTACACGAGACTAAACACATGACTCATTTAAAAAGAATTTTTTCCTGTTTGACTTCACAACGTATTCACACCTGTGGAGTGAAAGCAGATTAAAAGCCGGGAAACTAAATAAAGAAGAAACAGCGTGATTTTTTTTAATTCTACAATCTACATAAACTAAATTTATAAATGTAAAACAAATCAATAAATAAATGTAAAAGCTAATTAAAAACCAAGCTAAAGATAATGCATACTTGTATATAATAATTTACTACTGCACATACAACTAAATACATTTCAAAAGTTTGCGGTAATATTCTGAAAGCTTTGGAATTTTTTAAAGGAATTATTATGCTCCCAGTTTAAGCAAATGAATTCACGTACACAATAATTGCAATAAATAAAAAGTACAATATCACATACGATATCACACAAAGCATGCAAAAATAACATTCAATTCTCAACCCATATTTCCACTCGGTCACCATCACATGTGAGGTGTTACTTCATCAAAACATACAGTGAAAGTAATGAGAGCCTTTGTCATTCTACACCCTTGTGCCCACCCCATCCACAGCATGCTCAAGACACCAGCATCTCTCTCACTCTGTGTGTGTGTGTGTGTGAGTGTGTGTGTGTGGTGCCTGGCGTGGGTCTTACCTGGCAGGAGACAGCCCCTCTCTCCCTGCCTCACCTCTCCCTGCTGCTTTGGAGGAATTCTCTCCACAAAGCAAGGCATTTTTCTCTGCTCTCCCTGTGCGCCTTAACGGCTGGGCTGCACTCGCCCTCTCTCTCTCTACCCTTCTCCTCTCTCTCTCTCTTTCGCTCCCTCTCTCTCTCGCAGCACAGATGTCAGGGCTGCGCGTGTTTACCCACTTTACCAGTAGGGGTCCTTCATCACCCTCTGCTCCCCACAGCCACTGTGGAAAAACAGGCCCGGGAGAGAAAGAGAGATAGAGGGCGAGAGAAAAGGGCCGCTTAAGCCGATCTCCTGGTTCGGGAGCGAGCGAGCAGAGGAAGCTAGACCGGTCAGCTGTGCTCCTGGATGTCACACGGAAAGCTCTGACCGGTAAGCGAGAACCACAGAGAGAGAGAGAGAGAGAGAGAGAGAGAGAGAGAGAGAAATATAGAAAGACTGCCTGCAGCTGACACTAATAATGTACCACACACTTCTCTGAACCCACACGGCACGCTTTCACCTTTAAAGCTGAAGAGTGTTTTTTCTCTGTTAAAATAACTTCTCTGCAGTTCATTATGCAGAGACAGTTATAAGTAAACTACTTGGAGGCTAATTTCCCTAAAAGAGTCACAACATTACTCTGTTTGGCACAGCCAATGGCTTAAGCTTGGGGGCGGGACAATCCTTTTGTTTGACCAATGGGAACGCTCAGGAAACCTTTATGAATGCAAATCAGTATTTATGAAACAGTGATGCAATGTTAAATGTATTCCTTTTTGACCCTTTTACATCTTTCAGGTAATCTAGAAATTATAAAAGCTACAAAAAGCAAAGCACAAGGGCCAAAAAGCAATCTTTCAGCATACAGTAATTGACACGAGTCTGCCAGATTTGACAGCGTTTGGCTATTCTTCAGTGGGGAATTTCAAGTTTTGCTCTTACTTGTGGGGCACTTTTCACATTGCAGTATTAATGCTGGGGCCCTTGCCCACCCGGACCTCTGTGAGGTCAGATAGCCCTCTCTCTCTCTCTCTCTCTCTCTCTCTCTCTTTCTTTCGAAGACGAGTCACTCTTACAGAAGAATTTGAGACTAAGCCTCAAATTAATATCGCGGGCCGGACAGCCTCAAACTGCACATTATGGTAAGTGGAAGGTTTCAGGGGTGAGGTAAAAAACAATCATTCTTTAAATACGAGGTGTGTCGACGGAACAGGGGAAATAATGTAGAATGAGAGCGGGGACCTTCTGCTGGACTCAAATGAGAGGATGAGTGTGTGTTTGTGTGTGTGTGTGTGTGATACTCATACCCTCCTCTTCATGCGGGAGAGTTGCCGTGCGTTGCCTCTTAATTCATTCCTGCATGGATTGATTGATCAACGGTGAAGCATTGACCTGCTGAATATGTTAACATGTCCAACGCTGTTAAATTTACCACCGCACTGAATATCGCTCTGGTTTGTGTGTTAATGAAACAAACTCTGGTCCTATCTAACACAACAGTCCTGATATAAGAGTCATAACTGAAGCATGTTTCATTTGCTTAAAGCTCTAAGCAGGATAAAAAGGGCTGGAGTAGCCGGACATGTTATCCTGGACTAACTGCTAACAGCATTACAACAAAAGCACAGATTGTTTGAAAAATAATAAACAGCAAAAAAGCAGGTTTAACAAGTTTCTTCACTTTGATCACAGCTAGCATGATCTGTTGAGTAAATATGTTTTGGTAATACAGTCTAATTAAAAATTTGCATAGAAAACACCTTTGCTCTAAATTCTTATTGAATGAAAATTCAAAGCTGTTGTAAAATGACTATAAACACATACCTGTGACTTTAATGCACGTTGCTTGGCAACCACAAACAGCCTACGGTTACATTTAAGATAATGAACATGCAAAAATTATAAATAATAAATTAAAATCATTATTGCCAACAACACCCCCTGTATTGTGGTAAAATTAGTGTAACACACTTAAAAGCATCTCGTGGCTTATTGCTTTATTATGTCGTCACACAGAGGTGGAAAGATCTTCTGACTGTGTACTGTGAAAATCACTTATAAATACAGTTACTCAATCCACAACCTCAGAGCCCGACACTCACACTCACTGACACTGTCTGCTTTTCAGTCTTTTCTCTTTTTAACAGGCACTCCTGCTGTCATTGTGCTGGGACGTACGTTCCCACTAAATGGCTTTTCTGACAACTGATCTGTAAATACAGCTACATCTGCAAGTATTTCCTTCTCTTTCTTTCCAGCATCAGCAAACTCGACCCTCCAGCAACACACACACACACACACACACTCTGCCCCCATCCCAGCCCCACAGCACGTCCCCCACTCTCTCTCTTTCTCTCTCTCTGCCCCTCTGACAGCCCCCCCCATCATTCCCTCAGCCACTATAAAAACACAAATATGCCATAACTCAACTTGTGCTGCCTCCATCTTGCCCTGTACCAGGGGGCCCCTCAGGAAGGTCACCAACAAATGGCTTTCCGATTCACTGCCCCTGAAATAATTTTGTGTATTAAAACCTGAATCTGCACTTTCTGGCATGGAAGCCTTTCTAATTATTCTGCCGTCCTTGGAATAGACACAGATCCTTCACACGTAGGAAACAAGCGACGGACCTGCCGGTTGAGCCACCACAAACATCCGCCCTCCTGTTTTTTCCCCTCTCTCTCTCTCCCTCTCTCGCCTGCTCGCTCACCCGCTCCCGCCCCCCCCCTCGCTGTTATATAGCTACCCCCCAATCTGTTTTCAAAGCGTGGCTGTCCTTTATTAAATTGTTTTCTTTTCCACATTATCAGTTGCCATGGAGACCTCATCTCTCGGATTATTTGAATTTCATTATATCTATTGATTTGGGAGCATTTCATCTTTTTTATTGTTTTTCTGTCAATTTTCGAAACGAATAACCATCTAATTTGCGTCAGTGCTGATTACGTTCGTCCCTCAATAGAGGTCGGCAGCTGCGCCAGCGAAACAAATCAATGAAAAACATCATAAAACTCGAAAGTACAATCAACCAGGATATGGGTGACATTCCACGCTTGCTGAAACTAAGTCATCAAAAAATATATACTTTTTTTGCGCCCCTGCGTGCGAGTGTGCGTTCGTCTCCGCGCCGGAGATATATATATATATATATATGCAATGGAGCAGGCGTACGACTCAATATCGGGGGACGCGATGGTAAACTCAATCTTCTCTTCAATGCCCCCCAGACCAAAACAAAAAATGCTTACTTTGTGTTTAAATAATTTATGCAATTTTAGCATTTATATATAAATTTTTTAATAAGCCACTTGGAGCAAAGTGGCCATTAACAAAATACACAGCTGTCCGGAGCGCAGAGCACTCGAGATCAATTGCACTTTTTTATGACATGATAAAATGCTTTTAAAGCAATTTACACAAATATGGAAAAAAAAACTGCACCCGGGCTTCATTTATTCATAAGCCGGGGTATTAAAAAAAAGTCGTGCAAAAGCCAGCATGGGAAGACGGTCACAGGCCCCGGCGAGTCGCAGGATCTGTCCTTTCTACAAGGACATAAACTTTCATTACTGATTCACGCAGTCAAAGGCAATTTAGAAAACACAATGTACAAAAGAAAAACATCAGCATATTGGAGGTGTTTGCGTATTAAGGGGCGCCGGTGCTTTGTTTCCCAATTTTATGTTCATTATTTATTTTTTCACAGGACGGGTTGCCATTGACACTCCACCCTCCCTCCCCCAGAGGACAAGAGGCATGGATGGATGGATGGATGGAAGAATGGATGAAAAGGGGCATGTCCAAGGTGAGAGAGATTGTTGGGAAATAATAAGAGGTCCTGACAGGAGTCCACACCTCAGCGGTACACACACACACGTGGCAGACGAGTGTCACTGTGGAGGCAAATGCTGGTGTGTTTGCGTGTGTGTGTGTGTGTGTGTGTGTGTGTGTCAGGAGGCACGGGCAGGTGTGTGGCACCGGACCAACACTATCCATCACCCACTCTACAAACAGTCCAGTGTCTAACACTGACATTCTAATCCGCTTCATAATGCAGGTTTTGTTACAGACACAGTTACAATATGTACCAAGTGCATAACAGCTGTGGCATTATTTTGAGCATGAGATGTAAGGCACCTTAAAGAGACAGTTCACCCTAAAATAAAAATTGAAGTTTGGGCTGCAGTCCCTATTCACTTATGGAAAGAAACGAGCAGCTTGGACATTTTGCTAAAAATAACAAAGGATCTATGATGGAACTTTTCCCAAAAATATGTATTTTTGCATGCACTATTCCTTTAATAACTTTCATGTTTTACAGGAGTATGTAGAGTTTACTTCAGTGTGTATGTATGTGTGTATGTAGAGACACATCTCCAATTAGACTCAGAAGTGCAGGAGCTGAGCAGCAGGCTAATCTCATTTCTGAGCTCTTCTCCTCTCCACCTCATGTGCTGACAGGCCTGGTCGCCTGCGCTCTTTATAAATGCCCTGCTAAAGGCTCCGTGTTTGCGACACGTGTCAACATTTGACAAAGCATTACTTTTCGTACACAATATCCTGCGCCCGGGCCTCTGAAATGAGGTAGCTAACAAATTAGCTTTTTATGTTTATTTGTGCGTGGGCGTGTTTGAGTAGAGTGTTGGGGGGGTGAAAAAAAGAATGAAGGACGTTTCTGTTATGCTAAATGCATTCTTACCAAATCAACTTTCTGCCCTAACAAAAAAGTGCTAAAGAGGAAAAGCGACATTTTAGATAGAATACTTTGCAACTGATCTGGAATCCAAAATTGATCTGAAAATCAAAATCAAATTTAAGATTTAAAGAAAGAAAGAAAGATTTAAAGAAAGAAAGATTTAAAAAAGATTTAAAGAAAGAAAGACAGACAGACAGACAGACAGACAGACAGACAGAAAGACAGACAGAAAGACAGAAAGAAATTAAAGTTAATAATTGAGTAGAAAGCTATACAGAATTATAAACTTTTGGTTTATGACACCCTTGGTTCATATCCAAAAACATGCCGCTTTTCGCTAATGTAAAAAAGGCTTTTGTTTTACAATTAGCTCAGCAGGAGACAAAGAAGGTGCTAAAGTCACGACTCATACTGTCTATTACACAAACACGTCTCTCTCCCGCCGTCGGCACGGACAGCAGGCTGGAAGACTGGATAAATACTATTTTATGTATCACTATATGAATTCAGAGACAGTAATTACACTGCTCACTTCAGCTCCCACACAGCAGCAGCAGATTTGAGCCATGACGACACAAAAGTGCACTTCACGTACTGTACAATTGTAGGTGTGAGTCGCCTGACAGCTCCAGCTACTGACGAACGAGTTCCAGCGCAGAGGCCGCATTGATCCGGTATTTAAACGTTACATTAATAAGCTGTAAACACTGTGTTAAAACCGCTTGATGTTAAGGAAATGACAGGCACCGATAGGAAGTCTTTTCCCCGTCGGCTGTGGGTTACAACCAAGCACGGGAGTTTTGAAAGCGATTTTCATTTTTGCCACCCCGGCGGCTCGGCTATCCTCTCTTATCAATGTGGCAACAATAACACGCTTGTGTTTCAAAGCAAACATTCCCACCCAGCAGAAATTTGTTTACACTGGACTGATCATAAACTACAACGTCCTTCTTAAAAGGCCTTTCTGCTTGACTTGATGTTTACAACAGCATGTATCAATACAAAGATATCAGACAACACATCCTCACTCATTCCTTAAACACGTTTGGATCGACTGCTGTTAATAATAACAAGTCGTGTTTGAATAATATTCAAATATTAATAACTAACTACATATGTTTTTTGTTGTGGATACATTTGAACTGGTGGTGATAATTGTTTGGCTGTCTGTAATGAGGCTGTTTCTATTTAAATAAAAAAGAAAGAAAAAGAAAGGCTTTCTGTTTGTCTATATTGAGGTCACCATGACCAGAGTATTTGTTGAATATCTCTCTCTACGCCCAGAGCCATCGTGTCAATCAATGCATCTTCTAATTAAAATGATCTGTTGCCTGAGTGTGACGCACTTGCGCACACACACACACACACACACACACTCTAAATGGGGACATTCCACAGACTTCTATTGTTTTTAAACACAGCTAGTTATAAACACTATAACCTAACCCACACTCTAACACTAACATATTTGTCTGCAATATACGGTTAAGTAAATACACACACAGTAGTTTCCACATCTTATACCGATACATTTCCATGATTTTCCAGTCTTTTATGGTTACTGGATCTGAAATCGTTTTATAGTCAATCATTTCCATTAAAAATTATAAAGCTCAGCATAACATGAAAAACACATCAAATTTCTGTGACTTAACCAAGTTTGGGAATTATTCCAAACCTTACATAACACTTTTTAGGACAACGATAAATATTTCTCTTAAGTTTAGAGGGCTGTAAAACTAGGTAAAACCACTTGTTGCTCAGTTAGTTACTCCGGGTTGTTTATCCTGATTTTTTCATGTGCTTGTGAACCCTTAATGTCCAGCATAACAAGTGCACTACACTGCAGAAAGAGACACTACATGGATTGAAACAGAGAGAGGGGTTTATGTTCGTTATGTCCAGACTAACAGAGCAATAAAACATCATGTCCACGCATAGAAGCTTTAAAAAGCACAATTAAGAAGCACCCAGGTTAATAATTAAAATGCATAATTATTGACCCCTATTTTCAATTCCTCGCAAAGTACATTAGATCAGGAAAAGAGCGAGGACAATAGGAAGGTGTCTCTAATGCACTCTCTCCCATTTCAGCTTCCTTTTCATCCTAATGTGCCAGACTGCTGTTGAGTTCTGCACTTAATGAAGGTTCATCACAAATAAAGCATCTCAGAGACCTTCAACAAGCATTACAATCACCCTCAGCTCCTGCTTTCTGACCGGCCACCCCCCAAACTCTCTCAGTGCCAATGCCCACCCGGAACCCGGGTTAACTGTCCCTTAGGGGCCTATCACAAACCGTCACTGCTGGTGCCCCCCCCATTCTCATTTGACAACCAGGCCCTAACAGATTACCATGCAGTCAAGAGTGATACATTTCCTGCCAAGTAGTCAAATCACTGCCATGTAATGATTTCATGTGTAGGAGAACACAAGTGGGACACTCTTAATTAAGAAGAAATATTTGTTTTGGGGCTGTGGATTTAGATTCTGATTGGCCCGCTTGCTTGACATTGTTTAACTGGGTCAGTCGGCTGATAAATTGTCATTTTGACACATTTAAACTGTGACGTCAAAAGGCCGGAGGAGAAACAGGGATCAACGAAGAGGTCGGAAAGAAACGGCCCAGGTTCAAACAGAGGCTATTGAAATTACCAGCAGAGTTCTTCAAAATCCTGAATGCCAAGGACAGGTGGATTAAAGTATTAAAACAATCGCATTTCAGTCTTGAAATAGTCCTGCGCACGACTCAGCATCAAGCCTGTCTGATCAAGATCGGGTGAAAGCAAATTTGCACCGCGCGTAAGATTGGCCGTAAACGCTAGCAAAAGCTAATGCGTGCAAATCTGAAGCACGATTATGGCAAATGTCCCCGAAACAATCCCATCAGCATGAAAAAAATTAAATGCACCCAGATGGCGAGCTGCTTCAGACGGTTTCTAGTGACATGCTAACATGCACAGCTAAGAACCCAGATAACAG
>JAZGTK010003801.1:0-26288 GCA_036877625.1 Ambastaia sidthimunki
TTCATCATCTCTTGTCGTTCTGAAACCAAACACAAACATAGGTGGTGCAACCTATAATTAGTCTGTACGCTTCAGCACTTAAACCTATTAGCCACATCTGTCAGAAAAAAAAAGGGTGAAGGGAATATGGGCTTACATACTGTAGTCAATTTAAATGAGGTTTTAAAAGTGAAAAAGAAAAGACTAAAGATAAAAAGACTAAAGACATACAATGGTATTTTGAAAAGAAGGGAAGGATTGGAACCTCTTCTGGACTTTAGTAATTGTGATGTACCTCTACAATGCATAGAGACATTGATTATAAAGATCATAGGTTAAAAGCTCTGGCTGGCAACCACTGAACTGAAGCATCTCTTTTATTGAATACCTCAAATAAGATGTAAGTATTCATTGTCCTCCTCTTTGACCCGTGCGGTCACTGCGCGCTTCTCAACAGTCAGACAGTTTGAGGCTGCAGTGGAGTCTGAATGGTCAGGGTTGTTCGATATAACAGCACACCCTCAGTCGTGACCTTCAGGCCCATTAGAGGGAGCACCAATGATTATAAAGCTATTGTTGTGTATGTGCTCCTTTTTCTCCATTGGTCTTGAATTCATTTACTTACAAAACTGTCAGATACAGTGAGCTGCAGTAATCTGGATAGACGCATAAAGAATTAATGTGATTTGGGACCTTGTGGCATAGAATTTTTTTTTATTTGCTGTTTGTGTTTATATCAAGATGTTTAGTTGCGAATATGTGGAAGTTGGTGTTATGTATAGCATATTTCAAGGAAGTATTTCAAAGACAAGTAACACAGGATTAAAGCACAAAATGTTAGTGATTCACACACACTTCTGATGTGGGTAATGTAGCTTCCATAATAACAAACATCCACCAGTGGGCCAACTGTATGCATTAATTTTTAAATCTCTGCCCATTTTGTTTATGCACTATAAACAGCCCTTAAAATGCAAATGAGGGAAAATCAGAGGGTGTTTCTCTGTGTAGTTTAGAGATTGGACTGCCATCTTTTACAAACATTCATAATGTATTTAATTATCAAATTTATGTCCCCTAAACAGCTGATGGGCTCCTGACATATTTTTGTTGTGGATTTAAACAAAAATAAACACTGCCATTTTGCATGCTGAAATGTACATTGTTTTACATTTTTAGTTTTAAATTGTCAAAAAGACTTGTGGGAATCAAGGGGAATGGGAGCATAATGTTCAGTTCAAACATACTTTTATCATGTTTGGTGGGACAGGGACAAAATTTCTTTAAAGAAAATGGATTATATTGGGTGATTTAAAATGCATCTGTGAACCTGTAGATATGAGTCTGGGCTGGAGGAGGGTTTCTGATTAGACTTGTGTGAAATGAGATGCAGTGTGGACATCATACATCATGCATATCATATATCTACATATTTGAACATTTTAATGTATAAAATTAAATGCACTGGTTACAAAATATTAAACTAGAATATAAATGATGGTAAATATAAAACAACCCTATGTGTTGGACTCCTGGTTTAACAAGTGGATCATCTAACCTAACTCAAGAATTAATACAAAGATTATGAGAAGGTTCCAGGTGATGTTTATAAGGACATCTAATAGTAATTTAGGCATCATCTACGTTAATGGTAATGTTTACTTTGGTCTCTCAGTTTTTAAGATATTTTGAATAAATGAAGGACACATTAGCACTGTAGAGATGCACCATAGTTCAATTTCAGGTGACGTTTTGGCCACCAAGTTTTGACTTCGATATTACTGACAGCAATTTCATTCAAGCATTCAGTGGCATTTTGTTCAGGTCCTGCAGTGCAGAATTTGACCTGACTTTTTAGCTGTCTCCATAAAAAACATACAGTGAGAGGGTGAAATGAGCAGAGCCATTTACCAACACCCCTTCACCTGTTTAAACTAAAAGCTTTTAGGAGCTCAAAACCTGCAGTGACTCTTTGAACAAGATGTTTTTGCCTTTTAAGAAAGTGTGGGAGAGGCTTTACTGAGGCAGAAAGTCTTAAATGCAGGCTTAACTGCCTTTGGTCAATTTTCTTAAGTGGAGGCACAAAAATGGTTCAAATTCACCCTTGTCCATGTTATTATGGCTGGTCTAAAATGTAGTTGTAAATGTTCTCATTACCTAAACTTTAATTTGTTTCTCAGTGTGCGGTGAAAGTACTGTACAAAGTTTTACATAGTTTTTTGTCCCCTCACACTAAGCAGACGTTATCTTTCAATATTGTTATGCGTTTTTGAAGGTTCCAGACACCTGCTGTTTTTCATCACTAAAGCTGTCTATTAATTCAATTTGTAAAAAACAAATATTAAAGAACATTTATTGGAATGTCTAAAAGTGAAACGTGTTGCTTAATGAAAGCATTTTCTAACAAATGTCTTCAAATGTTGCTCAGCCTGTATATTATCATCACGCTGAGGGCTCTGCCTGTTTTTTTGACGTTATGTTCTGTCCTGATAACATTCACAATGTAAAAACAATTGGAACAGATGTCATTAACACTGGAAAAGAAATACAGATCCAAACAGTATGAGTCTGCCAAGTAAATCTGTATGGCATAGAAGAGTGTCGTTCTGTGGCTGTTTGGCAGATGCCCAATACATTTCATTAACTCAGTCATGATTTTGTAATACTGACTTCAGACGTGTGTTTGATGTATTTACAGATGAAACTAAAAGAAACAAGGTTAATTCAGTGAATATAGTCATCATAATGCAAAACTTCTTGAAAAGTTTGCAGGATCATGTAGATTAAAGAACTTTTGAAGGTCCTGCTGTATGTGGGGCTTGTATCATTGTTTCTTTAAAAAGATATGAGAATACCAGTAATAAGAAATGGAAGGATTGCAGGACTCATACATGATGCGAGATGTGGCTTGAAGATTCTGATTGTTGTAATCGGTTCAATTTACCCCATTTCTTTCTTTCAGGCTGGTCCCATGGCTGTTGAACCATGCGCAGGCAGTTTTACTGCTGTTTAAACCCTGCTGATGAGTCTTCTGCAGGGGTCTTTTGGAATGACTCCTCTTGGCCAGTGTGGTAAGAATTCATTTGATGCATTTAGTTACCCTCTGTCACAAATACAACCATTTGATTAGTTTATTTTAGATTTCTCAGACCTAATATAAAGACCACTGTGTATATTTGTCACTAAAGAAGTCACCTAAACACTGATGTCAAAGTGGACCAAATGTATTTATTTGTAATGATTTTAAAGGATCTTAATTAGTAAGTGTAATGTGTTATCATTCTGTTTATCATTTATCTCATCCGCTTATTCGCCGCTTATATTTTTCTCCCGCAATGCTTTCACTTTTACATTCCCTAATCCAGTTTTGTTTGTCTTGTTCTGTCCTCACTGAGGACAGTCTCTCTGTCTCTTGTTTCAAATTCTTTGTCTCTGTGGTGTGATTGTGCTCATCGTGTAACTGTGATGAATGAGCTGAAACACGAGCGGCTGTAAGTGGTACGACAACAGGAAGTAGCGGTTTAGAGACGGGACACATGCAGCACTCTGCTGGCCAGCAACATCTCGACTGCAGTGTGACACTGATACTTCACCACACAGAAAGGAGCTGGAGAATGAAGAAAAAAGGATGAAGACAATGTGAAAACGATAGAAAAAATGCATGCTGGGAATACAGTCCAATAGTGCTGATTGTTCAGTGTAACATAGAACAGGTGGAATGCTTTCACTGAGAGGAGTCAAATCCAAATATTTAAAAAGACCAAGTAAATGTATGCTTCCCTAAAGCCAGCGTACTGAAACAAAACGCATGCACAGCCTGTGAGGGACTGATACCTGCTTTGTGGTTTAATGAACAGTGACACATCTGAATCTGGGCCCTGCACTGTTTGTTGTGATAAAGAGTGAAAAGGCGTACAGTAATTGGCCTGTTACTCTGAGACTGACAGATTTTTGGAGATGGTTGTGGAGAGATGCGGAAGCCTTTGTATTTCACAGACACATACGGCGAGTCTAAATCATAAAATATTCAACATCATTTCACCTTGAATTATACTTAAATTGAGACGGAATCGGTCTGTAACATGCGATAGTGACACTTGTAGATAATGCAAAACAAGTAAACAAGCCTTAGATCAAAAGAGTGTTTATATACAATATTTTTTCAGTGTTAAGGCAGAATTTATCCTTCTTCCTGAATAATACATTCTACTGATGTATTATTTTCTTAAAGGTGATGTGTGGAATTTACCGAGTTGCCACTATTTGGCTAAACAGGAAGTTCTGTCTAAACTTTTAAATTTAGCCTCAGTTATAGGTTGTGCTTACACAGTGGCATTTACCTGGCAGTTCCAAACTTTTGTTGTGGTATTTGCTAAAAGTTGCCAAAGAAGGATAAAGCAAGAAGAAGATAGCAATATGTTATTTGGTGTACATGGTTGTCATAGTTTATTGTTTCACCTCATAAGCGCTGAAGGTTAGGCCAGAAAAAGGTCACGCTAGATCAAACTCTGTAGAGCACAAAAAGTGTTTCTGTAGAACAATCTAAATACAGACTGTCAGCATGACTGATCAAGGTTCTGTGTATTTGAGTATATGAGCAGTTTTGCTGTGTTTTGTAGTTTTGGCTCTGTGCTCTAACAAATTGGATTGGAAATGCAACCATGTAGTTCAAATGCAGGCTGTCTGCTTAAATTTTACAGCATTTACATCAATATGTGGTGTATGTATTGTAAGATTTACAGCCTGCTTATCCTGTCGTTTTGAGGTACTGTATTTGTAAGGATCATTGTCAAGCTAAATCTGTACTCATACATCACACAAACGTTAACACACAAATGTTCATGGTCGATTGTTCATTGGCTTCTATTGAAAATTACCTTTGTGTAAAGGTCAAAAGAAGTTTTAAAAACCTTTTTGCACTTTTACATTTATGTTAAACATCATGTATGTGTGTATTAAGGAATTTTGTGGAAGGAGTTGGTTGGATTTACTGTCTGTATAGAAGTATTTGGTCCCTGCATCAGAGCAATATGTATCTGCCTTTCCAATTCTCCACACTTCTAGTCTCTCTCTCTCTCTCTCTCTCTCTTACATATAAATAATACTGATGGGAGGAAGTTAGCTTTCAGGATTCTAAATGAGTATGTGTGTGTGTGTTTAAAGGCTATGTGCAATATATTAAAGAAGGCAGAATGAGAAATGAGCCAAGAGGGAAAAAGTGATTCTTTGGGATTTAGTTTTCTTTATTTTTCCGCTGCACTTTTGCTCGTTCTCTCCAAGGGCAATACTTCAGACAAGGGCAATGCCTCAGACAATAGGTCTGTGTAAAGCATCAAGGAGAATAGCCAAATCTCTGCAGTCTACTTGTGGGGTTGATGTAAGAGCTGCTCATCTCAGGGTCAGATTGCTCTTTGGCTGTAGAGTGATAATGATATCACTTCCTGTTTTTTCTTTTCATCATTTGCACTGTCAGCGTCTTCTCACAGGTCACTTTGACTGAGGTCTTTAATCACCATTTAATGGCCAGTTTAATTACTGCTCACACAATAGATTTTTAAAGTGGCAGGCTGTACAGTATATATAATTGTATATATGTATGTCTGTGTGTGTGGTGGGGGGGTATTCTGCGAACTGGCTGGATGTATCCATGTGTCTGTTTCATCAGCTTTAAGTGAAAACACAAAGTTCAAACAAGATGAACATGTAATTTGGTTAAATCATTTGTAAATATAGTCTTATATATTTTATTAATTAGGCATATTTATATTTAATTATTTGTAAGTGTCTTTATAAGGTCTCACAGTACCCTGTTTTTTGTTTTATTAGGCAGTTGTTATCGGGGGAATAACATATCTTGGAATGTTGCTGGCCAATCAGAATCAAGTATTCCAAGTAACCTATAAACAGTATCTGATTCTATGTAGATTATATGTAGTATGTTAATAAACTATATGTTTTTACAAAACAGCAGTGAAAATGTTTCATGCAAATGTTGCTTTTATGGCACATCTTTTTTCTTTCCAGTTATAACCACATGCTGACTGTGTATAGCATCCCTGTAACTCTTATTCTAAAACTGAACCCCAAAGAACACTTTCAAATACACAGAGAGAGAGAGAGAGAGAGAGAGAGAGAGAGAGAGAGAGAGAGAGAGAGAGAGAGANTTTCAAATACACAGAGAGAGAGAGAGAGAGAGAGAGAGAGAGAGAGAGAGAGAGAGAGAGAGACAGAGAGAGAGAGAGAAAGAGCACAAAGTGTTCCAGGTCTCACACTGAGAGTCAGGTGGATACAGCAGAGCGGAACATCTGTTTGTAAGATAACAGATTGATTCTGCTGCCTGTAAAAGCCCAGCTCTCAGACAGCAGAGCTCAGCCGAGCACCCCCACAACACAAGCCTGTTTCTGTCTCTCTCATCTGCTTATTCACACCAGCAGTTACTGGGACAGTCCAGCAGAATGTGCAGGACACAGGTAGCAATAATAGGTGCTGAAAGAAGTCACATTATTTTCTCAGTGTTTCTGTGTCAATCATAGAATTGGCATTCAAGCAGGCCACATCAGAGAACAATATGTAATGAATTACATACAGTCAGTCGGTCATTATCTTTCAATGAAACCCGACAGGGTGATCAGGACCCTGATGTGAAATACCCAGAAGAGGTTTATTTTACAATAATGAACTTTTATTTCATGGCTACTTGACAAATAATTAAATATGTAACTAAATGTGATTTGTGTTGAAATAATTGTATTATGTCAGGAGAAAGACACAGTGGAGTGAAGCAATTGACATAAAACAAGCTGAACTGTCATAAATCAGTTGCCTCAGACAATTATCAGTCAATTATACAGTTCAATGGTCGTTACACAAAAACGTGATCTACGGAATGTTTCAGCTGACCTATCAAAATTGAGTATTCCAGAGAGTTGGTAAAAATGGCTCTTAACCACTTATTAACCACTTATTTTTTTTTTTCAAGCTCTGTCAAAGCCTGGCAGGCCATTCAAATTCTTAGTTCAAAAGATTTTAGCCCAAAAACTAAATGACACGTCTCAATAAATTTTTGAGATTACTATACTTTTATTGATTTTATCAATCAGGAAATTATAGTTTGATAAGCATGACATTGGCAACCATCTGTTTTGCCATGTTTACAAGAAAGCCTTCAGTGTCTCCATATTACTCGTTTACCTTTTTTAAAATGTCCATTTAGTGCATTTAAAGCACAGTCAGCACCTTCGGGAGCATGCATAGTGTGTGAATGAGAGTGCAGTTTTTTGATAGTTTTATAAGTAAGCAACAAAGCTAAATTGATTTTATTGTGACCTGCTTTATCTGCAGCTATAATCTGTTGTGGCAAATTGACTTTTGCCACAACAAAAGTCCTTTTAAAAATCTTCTTCTCTAGTTTGTATAGTTTTGTTATGAATTTATATAACATTTAATAATTTAACATTGTATCAGCAGTTTTATATATATATAAGCACAAGTATACTGTATGTGATCAACCTGCTGTAAACATTAGCATTTATTATTGGCACAGTTATTAGCAATTACATGCATTAATTAGTGGCATGATGGGTGTTTAGCTGCACACATTTGAGTGCTCAAAATTGCCCTCAAGGTTACGTTGCAAAAACACTTCCCATTTACTCTCTCTCTCTCTCTCTCTCTCTCTCTGTCTCTTGCATTCTGTTTTTTTTCATGCATGTTGTTTATAAGATGTAAATGGCTAATTGTGAGGCTTGTTAGCAGGGTTATGTTGGTGCATATCTGTCTAATCTAGTAGCTCTTTGTGTTGCGTTTTCTCATTCCTGCTTTTGTGCTGGGAGAAACACATTTGACCTTATCATGTCAGGTACCTCTGCTGTGGTCAATGTGGCTAGTCTGACACCGACAGTGATAGCAGGACAAAGAAGAGGGTGGTTTTATTGACCCAAAGAAGGGCATTGACACTCAAACAGCCACATTCACAGACAATCTGACATCCCAGCAGGTCTTTGCAATTACATTTAAGAGGGCTGAATTAGCTTTGTGAAACCACTAAAGCTAAACAGGCTTAGTCGCACTGTTTATTTTATTTATGGACATTTGGCATTTTATAGGATACTACAGTGTTGAGAAGTTTTGGAGATGCTGTTTTAAAACTACGTTTTTCTGAGATAGAAGCAACTAGTGATTTGAAGTATTTAGACTGCAGGAAAGCTGGTTGCTACACTACAAAAAAGTAGCTAACTGCATAGCTGTACCTATATTTAGGTAGGTGATATATTTTTATATGTATAGCTATCGTTTGATATACTTTTGTGGTCAGAGAAGTAATTATCTGGCACAGCAATACTGACAGTCTCAATTAGGGTGAGAACATTACATTAAACAGATAAAACATGAAAACATGGAAGACATGCATCTATTGCATCTACAGTTTCATTCATTCATTCATTTTAAACCACTTAAATTAGATGAACTATACGAACAAACCAATTGATTAAATTGCGTTGAAATTAGAGAGACATTGTAGAAGAGTATGTTTGATTAAAAAAGCTTTAATGCTGTGCACAATACAATATTACAAAAATAGCACTTTGTCACACTATACAGCTAATTACAGTGGAAATGCGTAAGAAAATGCGTTGCAAATCTTCACAACATAAACAAATAAAGAAACGTGCTGCAAATCCTCTCAACACAAACAAATACAGAAACGTGCCGGAAATATAGAAACGCGCTGCAAATCCTCACAACACAACAGAAATGTTTCAAGGGGGACCCTTAAAAATGACAAACCCGAGTCTGACCACTGCCAATTTTGTACTTTGTGAGTTTATTTAGGCTAACATAATAATACCCAAAAGACCAAGCATTCATACAATCAGGATGTTAAACAAAAAACTCACCTTTTAGTTCACAGACAACACCACTGACCAGCCACGGAACAACATGCTGGTCAGACTTGGCTTCGTCATTTTTAAGGGTCCCCTTGAAACATTTCTGTTGTGTTGTGAGGATTTGCAGTACGTTTCTGTATTTGTGGCGCGTTTCTATATTTGTGGCGCATTTCTGTATTTGTGTTGTTAAGATTTGCAGCGCATTTCTGTATTTGTGTTGTTAAGATTTGCAGCGCATTTCTGTATTTGTTTGTGTTGTGAGGATTTGCAGCGCGTTTCTGTATTTGTTTGTGTTGTGAGGATTTGCAGCGCGTTTCTGTATTTGTTTGTGTTGTGAGGATTTGCGGCGCGTTTCTGTGTTTGTGTTGTGAGGATTTGAAGTGCGTTTCTTTGTGTTGTGAGGATTTGCAGCGCGTTTCTGTACTTACAGCGCGTTGAGCTCTCTCGGCCACTGTAGCTACTTGTTGTACTGTGTTGTACAGTGAACACCAGGGGTGTTCATTATCCCATTTAAGTCCATAACTGTAAGGTAAATGATGTTGTTGACCTGCGCCACCCAGATCTCATGTCTCAACAATGGCACGTAAATGATGGACGAGTCATTATGACTGAAGGAAAGACTTTTCATATAGATAGTCAGGTTAAGTGTGCATTTCCTCTCAGAGTAACCTTGGCATCACACTGAGACCTGAGTGTAGCTGATTGCTTGCAGAAAATACTCATAAGTTGTGGGAGTGACCTTGGCGTGGCATAATGACACTTCGTGAATAGGCAGGTGGTGTGAGGAGGACCCTTTTCCAGACAGCTGCTCCGCGGGCTCCTGCCACAGCGTTCCTCTGATTACCTTCGGAACACATCTTTTGTGCATCAGTCATGGCAGGACGAGACAAGAAGGCATTTAAGTTTCACATGGACAAGAAGAACAGCAATTTCCAATAACAGAGCAGCAGTTAAGCGCCCATTTAGAGCGATGCTTGCCTTGGGTCAACAGAGTTTTTCTGATTACCTTTAATGGAGTTCTCAGATTCGCGCATCCTGTCTCAAAGTGCAGGATTCATCAGGGTTAATCATGCAAGCGTCTCACCTGCCAAAGCATCACAATAATGAGGCTGATTTTTCCATTAGTGGAGAGCACTTTAGTCTTCTCCTCATGCGGACCTGATTTGATTCAGCTCCGCAATTAACTCACTTGAGATGGACATCTCTCCTCAGCAGAAAATATTTTCTCCGTAAAAGATGTTGCTTTTCGCAGTAAATAAACGGGAGTTTGCCTTGTAAATAAATGTCATTCACTTCATTTTTGCCGGTAAAGTGATCTTCAAGTTGATTTTTTGGAAAAAGGTTGCAGGAACTTACACTAGCAATCATGTTTTAGTGAGGTGGGATTTTCATTTTGGTGGGAAAATTATGATTTTGTGGGATAATTTCGGACTCTTTCTGAAGCCCCGGTCTGATCAACCTACAGCAGATACAACAGGTCATTAAAGTTAAAGTAATAAATAATAAAAAAAATGTAAGTATACTTAAAGTTATACTATTATTCAAAAAGTATCTAAGCGGGTTGGTCTCAGTTTGTTTCAGTGGTATGGTTGTATTAATTTACTAGCACTGAAATTTGCTCTTTTTCTGCTAAACTGTAAACATGGTGGTGGGATTGTGGGTGTGCTTGTTTGGCAGGTGTCAATATTCTCATTCAGAGTGCAGCACCTATAATGCTGAGTCTTATTCTTTAAAGCTCATATCATTTTCTACTTCCTCTCACAGGCATAGCCATAGCCACCCGCTCTTATTGATACCTCTCAGCAGAGGCCCAGCAACTTAAAAGACAAGGGCTTGAGTCTAAAGAGCCGCAGCACACCATGCACCATGGAACCTGCGTTTGAACCAGCCGCCTGAACTCACCTAAATGCCCAGGTGATTTTTCTCACCATCCTCTTTTCATTCTCTGCCAATGGAAGGAGATGGTGTTTAAGCTCTTGAAGTGTAAATCGCACCGGAGGGTTGAGACATTAGTAGTATGTGTGTGGTTCCTCTTGAATTTCATGCTCCATAGTGGAGCACGTATTCCTTCAGTATTGCTGGAACCTCTGTAGAGGACATCTGTGTTTCGATTGCACCCACCGGGTTTTCGTTTTCACCAGCTGTTTTTTAAAAGGGAGGGGGGCGTGTATAGATAAACTCATCCAGATCTAAAATTAGAACAGGATTCAGGCCAGAATTAGTTGTGGTAATATTTGTTTAATTATGCAGGGCATTTAAAAGCATTTGTGACTCTATATTCAAGCTTTTGTCCCAGCATTTATTGAAATGTCTTCTTGGTTATTTTAGATAATAATTAACTATATTTGATGCATATGGTGTTGTTTTGATTCATGATTCCAAACTGAAAATTATGTTTATTGTGATCTTAAATTGTTAAAAGATGGTGTGTAATTTCTGTGCAACTAGCCTCACCAAATGTAACTTCGTAGAGAGACGTATTTCAACAGGTTTGCCTGAACACTGCTGACTTCTGCAGTTGGTCAGAAAAAAAAATGTTCTGCCCTAAACTCACACCATTAGTTAAGCCAATGTTGCTACAAAAAGGCTTAAACAAAAAACAGATCAATGTTTTAAAAGTGTTACAAGGTTTATTGCTTTTGAGGGCCCCAAGCTACATATGGATTATTAACAGCTAGGAAATATTGTAACATCAAGAAACTACACATTACTTTACACACAGTGATACATATAGCCACAAAGTGGAACACCAAAGGGCTTTTTGGCACTATGTGACTGGTTATAGATCTACATTGTTTGTTTCATGGAACTGCATCTTCCATGAAGTAGCACAGAATATCAGACTGAAATCACTGTATTGCAACATGATCAGTGTTGTCTGTTAGCATCAACGTCAATGAACTTCAATTATCATTGTGGTTCTATCAGCAGATTTGTGTATTTCAGTTTCAAATTGTTGATGTTTATAGAATTGTCAGAATAAATTTCCAGTGTAATGTAATGTACTATATTTGTCCATGTCTTTATAAAGCCAAGCCACATTTTGCAATTTGAAAATGTAATATTGGGTTTGTGTTGATAGTTGTAACACATATGATAGTTATATGTGTTAAAACTAATATGTTTTATGCAAATTGATTGATAGTTTATAAACACTAAAATGGCCCCCAAATAGGTCAAACAATGTACCTCATACAAAATCAAAGAGTAGCCAAAGAAAGTTTCTTCATGTTTATGTACAATAAACATTTTGATAAATCTGTTTCTTGCACTTTTCTAATTGAAACTTCTTTTTCAAAGATCTAGTGGAGTTTAACACTAGATTTGATCAGAAAATGCCAGAAAGTGTCCAGCTGAGACCCACTGCACAAATCAGTTATAGTTTGTAGATTCCTAGAATTAAATTTAACTGATGTTTTGTCAGTAAATACAGTCACTTCAAATTATTCCAAAATCCAAAAGGTGGTTTTAGAAAGTGGGATTCAGTATCTGTGCAAACACATGATGGTTTAATACTCTAAACTGGTTGTTATATTGATTTTCCACTTTAAAAAGGAAATCACATATGTTGATTATTAAGTGCTGTTGCCACAGGTGTTAAATGAAACAGTGTATTTTTGATTCATACATCAGCGATTTAAATGACTTTTTCAGTTAGTTCTCAGCACGATTGCTGGCAGCTGTTTAAATGTTCTACTGGCAGAAGCTGTTATTGGCTCATTTGTCACTTTGGCTCAAACCCCAGTAAGTTGCACATGAAAGAAAACCTTCCATTTTGACCTTGTTGTCGGTCTTACAGCCATTTTCTGTGCATTGGTTTGTTATCTGCGTTATATACAAGTGTCAAACAAAAACTTATCTTTAGTTTCACAGTTCTTATCGTTTTTGTTTTTCCTGCTATGACCAAAATGAATAAACAGATAAATACAAAGAAACAGTTCATTACTCTGAACATTATTGCTAACATGCTATTAAAAACTTAAAAGGTCCAATTTCAATTGTCTAATCTGCATTTTAGCAGTCATAAAGTAAATGCAAAAATGCGACCAGGGAAAAATGAGATTATTATATACATTAATGTACAAAATTTAAAATGTGCATGTTTTCTGTTAATCTATTTGATGGTATCACATTGAGTTGAGATAAATTGAGACTCATTTTCTACTTTAAGTATGTTTGTTTTTGTATCCATTGACCACCTTCTACTATGTTACTTTATTATCTGTTTTTCTCTGCCCACTGTGTTTGACCGCATGTGGTTCGGACGCCTCCCCCACAAAGACTGACTCTCAGCCAGACCTTCATCTTTACTCCATTACACTCTACTTATGTCTTGTAATTGTTGTCGTCTGACAGTGAATGATCAATCACGGTGCAGTCGGACTACAAAGCCTGCAGTTGTTGTCGGGTCACATGCACCCACATTGTGAAAAGAATGACTCTCCTGATGGACTGAATGTTCACTCTGTTCTGTCCTGTCAATGTATCGGCCCACAACAGTGCTAACTATGGAAGCACTCTCTGTTGTCCAGTCCAGAAATACAATGTGTTACATTGGTAATGATAATGGATTATTGTGTCATCGATGATGTCATCAGGTTGCTAATATGAGTCACGATGATCCATTTGGTCTGTTAGTGATGAGATGATTATGTGCGGTGAGGGAAAGGATGATACAGTTATTGAGATGATTATCGCATCCGTATCGAAAATTAAGTCGGAATAACAAGCTACTCTCGTAAATGTTCTGGCATTCTGTTAATTAGTTATGATGCCTGTGTGTATATACTGCCCACAAATTGCTGTGAGCAAGAAAAAAGTATTATTTCTGAAAATAATACTTTGCAGTTGACTCACTTCCAGATGCGTTTCAGTAAGTAAATCTTTTGCACAATCTGTTGCACCAGTTTTAATTCCCATGAATGTCTGTTTCATTTTATTATACTGGGCATCGATAATGCGTATCTTGACTCAAACAATACAAAAAGAAGACACACAGCTACAGAATTTTGGATAAGAGTAAATGCCCAAATAATGCTTTATATAATCCTGCTGAAAAAAACAACCTAAGGTGGTTTGCTGGATTTAGCTGGTTTAAGATGGTGTATCTGGTCTCCCAGACTGGTCTAGCTTGTTTCTCAAGTAGGCTGAGCTGGTATTCCACTTGTTTAGTTAGTTGACCAGCTGTTCACTTTGCCTGACAAGTCCCAAAACACCTTTAAAACCAGCAAAACAGACCAGCATAATTAGCTTGATGAGAAAAGTAGACCATCTTACCACTTTTAGTGGCCATTTTAGTGTGAACAAACTATCAATCAATTTGCATAAAACATAATAGTTTTAACACATATGATATAACTATCTGGTTAAAAATTAAAACAAACCCAAGTATTACATTTTTAAAATGTATACCTTTTAGGCAAAATGTTGCTTGGCTTTATAAACGTTAAGACAGACAAATTTAGTACATTACATTACACTGGAAATTTATTCTGACAATTCTATAAACATCAACAATTTAAAACTGAAGTGACTGGTTTAAAAGAGTGGTTTAAATTGTTGTTGTTTCTTAGCAGAGGAAAATCTACTGTTTATTTTAGCCCTTTAGAAAAATAGTCTCAATCCTCAGCTGAAACCTGCCACTCTGACACCTGAACACACAACACTTCACATATCAAAGAAAATGAACTTTCTCACATAAATATTGTCCCTCATATTTCCAGACATAAACTTAGCCTCAAGACACTGTTCAGACTTGCATGAGGTGGATCTTCGGTATTGGAAGGTTGTGGCTGCAGTATGAATGCGGTGTTGGAGGCTGCCGTGTTAAAGATGCTGATGTGCGTTAGGACCTCACATGCCTGAGGCATCTGAGTCAGGCCCATGACTCCACACACCAATATGAGCCATACTGCCATATCTCTCAATGCTAATGTAATAGTTTTATTTCATACTTATTACACGCCCTAAAGCTATGCACACAAAGCCTTTGTAAATATTATAGGTTACGTGCATATCTGTGAGGGTGCGTTTATTCATTAGATGAATATTTGAAGAGTTTAATTGTATTAAAAATAGAAAATATCAGTCTTAATAAAAGTGGAGAAATGTGCTGAAATACAGAATAAGAATGAAATTCAAAAAATATATTTATTTTTGATTAAACTCATACATGATATGTAATTAAATGAATGGTTCACTCACAAAATGAAAGTTCTGTCAGCATTTACTCTCTCCCACATATCATGCAAACTACTGTGACATTCCTAAACAAAGATTATCTGAGCTGTTTTCTAGTGAATGAGGACCAGGGCTGTCAAACCAAGTTTATATTTGATCTTTGCCTCCATGTAGTTCTTAATCAGACGAGGGGTTAACACTTCTTTTTAAACGTGAACATCTGATATGAAACCTGTGTACATTTGACTATACTCTCCACTGTATGTCTGTCACTGGCCAAGAATTATTCTTGGTTCCCCTTTAAAAGCTTCCTTAGAGCCCACTGCTTTTTTAATGCTGGGTACTTCATTGACAAACACCTGCGCGAGACCAGTGGTGGCATCCCAGGTGGTACAAATTGAGTTCCATTGGTCCTGAATGAACGTCAGTCCTTTAAAATCAGCTTGAGCATTATGAATACTCACTTGGTAATGTCTTTCAGGTGACAAAGATATTGTAAAGTCACTAGTGTAAGTTGGTGTGGCCAAAGAAAAAGGACATTTTGGTTCTGGGGGTCAGCTCTGGGAAAGTCATGACCTTCTCCCTTAAACAACATCTTACTGCTTTCTGTTCTGTTAAATGAGACATGTATTTAAAGACTCAAGCATAGATAAAAAAAACTCTGTGTTAGTTTTATTAACTAGTAGCTGATCTCAGTATTGGTAGTATTGGTACAGAATTGTTAGTACTTACGAGCCAATGACAGGCTGCAGCAGAGAACATAATAAAAGAGAACATAATACATAATAAAAGCAACATTATATGCTAGAATGACATTTAGTGTAGCAGCAGCACATCCAAACAGCAGTTTCTCATCAGGTTCTTCATGGTTCTCCTGAGTTGCGTGTCACAGAAGGATTAGGCGGCTGCACGATTGTTATACTGCGTTAATGCCATGAGGATGCAGAATGTTACTGCTAATTCAGCAATTTGAACTACCGTAGCATGACCCACTGTTTTTTTGGTAAACAAAGAAATAAGGGACCAAATGACGTAAATGATACATAACCACACAATAGCGCTTAAGGATATATTATGTGAAAGGATATATAAAATGAATGTTGAAATATTACATAAAAAGCCAGCAATGATTGATATATCCACTGATTATGAACACTTTGTATAATTTCTGTTCACAATTTTGTTTCATAACTGGAAAGCTATGAAAGAGAGAAACACTGTCTGAATAAATCTGATTAATTTAAGGCTACATGCTTCTTACAGTTTATATTTTAATCATATAAATGCACAACAAAAGACAACAAATAACAGTAAATGAGTCAACATTTTTAATCATTTTTAAAGAATACTTTTTTTTACATTTTCACAAGCTAAGAAGAAATGTGAACGTTTGTGGAGTCATCTTGTGTTTGCATTGAGAATAATAAATGCTCTGGAGCAAAGTGATGTAAATGTAGACAAATATATTTACAGTATAGGATTCTTACTGCTCAACTCCCAGCACTTTCACAGCTATTTTATTTTGCATCCAAGATCTTAATGCCACAGCCAAATACAGCGAAGCGCTGTACCTCAGTAAAGGATGCCTGCACACGATTCGCCGTATGCTGTGTCTAATGGCCTTTATTGCATTAACCACTCATGCTTGTTTTTTTAATGTTTATACTTTTAAAGTTACTGTACTGCTTACTAGCAGAGACAACGTTACAATAAATAAACCCATAATGCAAAAGATACAAAAATAAGATCTTTTTTCTTTTTGGCTTACCATAAAACAATGTCATGTTATTAGGTAAATAAATGGCTGTTGAACGAGTCCTTCATTTGGGAAACTACAGAACAGCATTAAGTCTTCAATTTGCACTGTAACCTATCTAAACAAAAATATATACTGTATATAGAGTCGCTGTGAAAAGCAATAAAACATCATCCAATATGATACTACATTGTACAATCAGATCCCAATTCAAACATAGCAGGCTCTATAAACTTCCATATTTCATTTGGAAGTATATATGTGTGTGTGTGTTTTGAAGCATTTAAAATGTCCTGTAAATAATATGAATACATGTATTTTTATGCCACATGAACCAAATCTGCATGTCATAGATCATTTCAATGTGCATTGCTGATGGGTTAAATGCACATGCCTCATTTTTGTGTAATGTAAGTATTTTGGGTACTTTTCAAGGATCACACGATCCTTCTGCTTGGTTTTAAGTAATTTTGATGCATCTAATGGATCACTGATACTGACCCTTTCAGAAACTTCTGTATAGACATACAGTACAAAAAAATTATATATAATACATATATGACTTATAAGCACATTTCATTTGGGCTGAAGTATGAAAATCCCTGTCCAAGCAACATCATAAAGGCAATATGAATATATACTCAATAGATACATGGATGCCGATAGGTTTAGCCTTGTGAGTGATGTGTAATTTATAGACACTTATGTGTAACTGTAATGTAGTTTGACTAAGTGAAATATTGTTAGTTTACATAAGAACTAATGCTGTTTTCTAGCCCTGGTCCATGTTTGCACTGTAAACTATGGCATCAGGGTTTTAAAACCCCAGATCTATTGACATATTTAATCAAACAAGCCATGACCTTATCCCCTCCTTCGCATTCAAACCAACAGACATACAAACAAACAAGAGATACACATTCACACCTGGAATCACACACACACATTAGGTTTCTATGCTTTGTGGGGACTTTCCCTAGACATAATGACTTTTATACTGTACAAACTGTATATTCTATCCCCTAACTCTCACCCTATCCCTAAACCTAACCCTCACAGAGACCTTTTTGCATTTTTACATTTTCAAAAAGCATAATTAGTATGTTTAATAAACATTTCCCTCAAGGGGACCGCTGGCTGTTCTCCACAATGTAGGTGTGTGTGTGACTTTTACCATGATTGTGGGGTCATTTGGTCTCCACAATGGTAGAAAAACAACACACACACTTTCACATAAGCTGTGATACTGTAGGTCTTTGTCCAGACTGGAAACTCTGCGTGATCAGTAAACCTTTCCAAGCCCTGTTTCACTTGCAAACAACGTCTTGATTTTTTTTAATGTTGTGAAAATGTTTTTTTGTTGATATGTTTGACCTACAGATGGGTAATGATTACATTTAATGAGAATCTAATTTTCTCTAAAACTTCATTAAAAAAAACCCACAAAAGACAATTTATGAAAATAACAAGTGAGCACATCTCAAAAATGACAACCGTGTTATAATATCTTGGCTTTGAGCTCTGTGTGATTTGTGTGCCAGTGAGCAAAGGATGGTACACACTGTATCTTTAAATACACACATATGCATACACATATTCAGCTCTACTGCTGAGACACGAGTCCTTATGGGTCCCGACCCTCAAAACACTAAAAGCTGTTAAGATGCCACAGCATCGCATGGGAATGTTGCAATAATTTCTCACATTTCTTTCTCATCTTCCGATGCGAAATCAAAAAGTGACAAGACAAGAAGCTTACACCAAGATCACTTAGTTTTGTTGCATCAACACACCATTAACAAAAGCTCTCAAAAATCAGAACCAATAAAAACAGTGAGAGAGAAAGAGAGCAACACAGAGAGAGTGAGAGATTACCGATTACAACAGATTGACCAGGAACAGCAATCAGCTTTATACAAATTGTAAATGTCCGTGTTTTATATTCTTAGATGGCTACAACATCACTGCCGTGAGAACGCAGTGCAGAAAGGTGACCAGCAGGAGCAGCAGAGAGCTGAGGACTGATGGAGATGCCTGGAGAATGGAGGAGTTCCTGGAGATGGTATTGGGGGAACTGGGGTCATCTATCTGGGGGTCCTTTAAGAAACATAACAGAGAACAGTCAGGAGAGAGAAGGGATAAGCATTTATTATTGCCAACCAAAGAGATGGAAACCAAAGACCAGCTTTTATAAAAATGACACAAACCTTATGAAAACGGTTTGTGGAGAGAGTATTCCGTCATGATTTACCTTGAACTTTTAAAAGGTTTAAGTTTCTCAAACTGAGGCGTTTAAGCACAGTAATGTTTTTTGAGAACTATAGTTTTTCCCTGTTCCAGAAACACCTACTAATGTCCTGAAACGCTATAGAATGGGGCAGCTGAAAACACATTTACAATTCATGTGAAATAAAAAATGCCATTCTTTCTGAGTTGTACCTAAATGGGTTCAGATGTCTACAAGATGAAAAAGCTCTCTGATTCTGCAGTAAAAAGGTACAGTATGCAGAAAAAAGGGGTCCTCATTTCTGTGCTCACTGCTGTTTGGATGTGCTGCCGCTACACTAAATGTCATTCTAGCATATAATGTTGCTTTTATTATGTACAGTGACATTTAGTGAACTTTAAAAGGCAGAAGATAAGCAACACTCACATTTCAGTATCGCCTACTGCAAAGATCATGTGTAAACTGGCCCTCTAGGGCTGGGTCAAAGGTCAGCCAGGACTTTTTAAAGGGGTCAAAGTGCCATGAGATAAGTACTGTCTCTGTTTACATATTTATTTATTTTAATAATTTATTCTTTCAATAGCATGTTATCTGTATATTTTACTCTTTTCTGTGTCATTTAAGGCTGAAAAGAATGTTAGCATACTTACCACACATAACACGTCTATTGTGTTGTTTGTCTTCAGTTTTTGAGCCTAGAAATGAAAGATAATAAAGCACAGAACTTTTATTTCAGTGTGTAATACAGATGATAACGCATTCAGAATGCAGGTAAACGTTTATGGAACCTCTCTGCCAGAGATTTCTGCTGCTGTTTTCAGCCACCCTATTCCCCAAACAACATTTTATGTGATTTACACTGCATAATCTACACCAGAATGCTCATAATGCTGTTTATTACAACACTTTTACAGCCGTTAATTGAATTATATAAAAGTGTGCTTTATAATGCGGTTAACAAGATTAAAATGTATTGTAACGCAGCAGTCAGATGGAGTGCCAGTATTGCATTATGGAAAAGTAAATGTGCATGAAAGTTTGTATTACATTAACACTAATCATAACAGGTGGGCTACTGCAAAATTTTCATTATGATACCACCTTATGTTTGCCATTTAAAATGCGACCCTTCAGCAACATACAAACAAATAGTCTGGATTTTAATAACTTTAGCTCGTTTTTTCTTGTGTGTGTGCACTTGTTGTCTAAGTATATATGTGTGTCTAAGGAAGCGAGAAATAGTGGTGATATAACAGTCCTGGTGACAGTATAATAAATAACTTTCTGTGTGTGTTGGCAGTCCGGTAGCCTTCTGAAACTGGGCAGCTTAAATCTAAGCCATAGCCCAGTGTTATAAAGCAAAGCCTTGGCCAGCACAGAACATTATAAACAACCACATCTATGCTCCAGCAGAAAACAGATTTGAGGTTTAATATCAATGATTAATTTCTCCCTGAGAACTCCTACCACCTTCGCTGTCAAAACATTTTTAAAATTGAAGAAATAAACCAATGAAAAACAAGTCTGATGCTCAGAACTAGCTGGCTAATTGTTCTTGGTGCATTTGAAGTGCTGTTTTAATTACGCTGAAACAAACCTGCTCTCAAAATGCAAGATTGCACAGAAAAAAGAGAAGTAAACAAAAAGAACAAAACTCACGAAACTGGCCCTTAATCCCACCGCCTCACTTGACAGCACACTAAGAAGAGTTTCTCACTTTTATTATATATTTAGAACACAGTTCAAACAACACACAAATATCTGTTGTAAGAAGACAGAGCATCCAATAATTTAGCACATATGCCCAATAATATGCCTGTCTCTTTGTTTTGAGGGCAGTTAATGCACATCTGGCTTCCTGATTTTATTCGCACAAAAGCATTCAAAGGCAAAACGTTTTCTCCCATATCCATTACAGCTAAAGGAGAAAGCAAAGAATACTGGTGGCTTTAAACATGTGGCTTTTAAAAGAGAGTGAAGTGACACATACAACAGACAGGGAGTTAATGGGGCGTTAATAGGGTGTTTGTACACTGTGGTACTCTTGCTAGTTTTCCTGGAGGTCACAGTTTGTGTTGGGATCATTTGTAGGCAATAAAGAAAGACTGACAGACATGTCCCATGAGTCTGTTCACTCTCGTCCTCTTCTCCTCATTTTCACATTAACAGCTGCTCTCTCAGCGGACAACATTTAGCAGCGAGTTGAATACAGACACATGTCAACTCATTCACTTTTACTCTCCTGACAAACCCACTGCTGCTGGGCTGTAGGCTGTATGACTGTGGATATGTGCAGAGTCCATAGGCACAAATACATTAAAAAAGGGCATTGGTAAGTAATTAAAACATTTTCAACTGTCTTATTAGGACATGGGTGTTTTTAATGTTTTTGCCTGTTATAGCTTAATTCTGACAGTACAGTAGAGAGATGGCAGGAAGCAATGGGGTGATAAACAACTTTACTGATTTAACAATTTACTGACTTAAATTGTCTGGTGACCTAAATGTTAAGGTCACCAGAGGTTCATTAACTCTAAACAAACTATGATCACAAATACATAGGATCTCTCCATTAAAATATTGTGCACACACAACCTGGTCAGTAACCCAGGAACCCATAGGTAACCATCCACAATACACATATGGAAGTTATACATATGTTGCACTAACCTGGAGACTGCCACAAAAGTGGTAGAGGGAGTTATCACCAGGGTTAAGGTGGTTGATGTTAGTGGCCGGCTCTATGGCGTTGGGTGATCTGTCTCGATCTCTGGCCTTCTGGGATGGTGTTGTTATGGAGGTGGTGGTTTGTACTGGAGGCATTGGCTGCCACACACTCACATCTGTTCCATTTCCAAATGCCTGAATTGCATTACCTGCAAAAACACAGCAGCAGGTTTTTACACAGATGCAGAGAGATACGATGAAAGCCCTTTTGTCTGCTATCATGAAGCCAACTACTTAGCTTTAAAACAATTGCTAGAATATCAAAGTGCTTATGAGAGAAGCATAATGGCTTTAAATTAAAATTATTTAGTGTTTTAAACATGTGCTTGAATGTATAAGTTCTAAACTCATTCTACTGGACTACAGGAAAGATATGTTGTAAAAGTTAAAATTTTCAATTTTGAAAATATTTATTAAATAATAAAACAGATAAAGCATAAAATAAAAAGTGAAGACAAAATACTGCAGCTCTGACCCCAAGGCCATGACCGAAATTTAATGTTTCGTAAAATGAGAGTTAAAAAAAACAGTAAAGGGAACCGTGTGAGTGAATCTAGGTGGTCAGATCTTTAATGACTGTTACACATGAAACAAATAAATATTAAACTGTCTTTCATTTCCTTTCTTTGAAATTTATTATAACCGAATCAGCCACTGCAAAGGACCAGCCATGTGTATTGATGGCTGAGTGACTGAAAGGACATTTATCAGTAACCATTAATCCTGAATTATCAGTAAAAAGCAAAGTCAATAGATAATGTGTTGTTTGATTTGGCAGCCCAGTGCCTCTATTTACAGTTTTACACATAAAAGACTGGAAATTACATTAAACTCTCTTCACTCCTCCACCCGAAACCTTTCCCAGAACTAGGAACATCCGCCTCATTATTTCAGCCTCTGACAAACTCCACTGAAGCAGTACAAATGTTACACTGCTCAGCACACAAGCCCATGTCTTTGTAGACTCCATGTTTTAGAAAAAGCCTACAGTTGAGATTAAGTTCTACTTTAGTTCTGTGGTTGTTTTACGTTGTGATTTTGTGTCTAACCTCTTTTACTTAAGTTCTCTAGAGCTTCTTTCACCTTGGGTTGCTGTAAGGCAGGTAGGCCATTTTTTTCAGAAACCTTTTTTGTCATGTTGTTTAAAAGGCTCTTCACATCTTGATATCAATCACTAAAAAAGTAGTCTAAATACGGTATATTTATATTAATGTATATCTTCTGTGGAAGGCCCAAGACCATGGATGTCCTACTTGCCTGTCAAACTGTGTACACGTTCATGTGTTGACGTGTTCATGAGAAGGCGTGGCTCTGGGGAGCACTTTGAAAGGTGGGCGGGATCTTTGCTTTCAAAGCTAGGTTGCTATTGCTAGCCTCTCCGAGACCTTAAAATTTGATGTGACCTACAGTATGCTCTGAAACCAACATCTTTGCTTCTCTAGAACCTTAAACAGCTCTAGCTGTCTTTGGGGCTGTTTGCAGTATTTGTTTCTGTAGTTTCTGGTCTGCATTGTTCCTACCATCCATTTCAATGTCTGATTCACTCTTACTCGCTTTCATTACTGTGTTCCCTTGTGATTTTCTTACAAGCACTCTGTAGTTTATCCCACTAATTTTATCATACTACTGAAATTGAGAAACAAACACTTGATGAATGTGGTGTGCTATTTTTAGTCTCTTTCCATCTCTCCAGGAAATACTGGAAGAGACCCACAAGGCTCTGAGCGCTTTGATCATTATTGTGAGTTCTTTGAGGCCTGACACATTTTCTTCTCACAGAATTGTGTAGTTTCCTCAAATGTGCATGTTTTGCAATGAATCGTTCTCAAAATCCACTAACTCCACTGCAACAGCTGATGTCTGGAGACCTTCATATCCACAAGGTTTCAGGTTTAAAAGCAAGAGATTTTTGGCATCTGCTGTTTTTTATTATATGGTTTTTATGATGAAATAGAAATTTTCATATATATATATACATTTTAGAAATAAATATTTTTGCAATCTTACATTTCTGATGTGAATAAATTTAAATTTAGGTTTTATAATAATTATTCATTTATTTTTTTATTTTTAATGGCTTTTGTTGGGCATTTTTGCTACCTACTATCTAATAAGATTGAGAATTATTCAGTTTTTATGTAATCAAATATTACAAAAATGAGAATTCTCTGGTAATTAATATATTGTACTTTTGGACACTGCTAGTCGACTAAAGTGTGTAATGCATGTGTTTAAAGTCCCGGTTAAAGACATATCCAAATATCCGTATCTACTTCTAGATAACTTAAAGTTTGAGTATTGGCACCAAACTCCACAAACAACAGTTTAAAGATGAACAATTTTAAAATAATATTTTTAATAGTGTTGTTGGGCAAACTCGCTGTATTATTTAATCTTATCTCTTCTACACAGCTATGCTGTTGTAACTACACTCTGTTCTGCACAAGTCCATTCTGAGGATGATGCGTTCCAAGGGCAGACAGACGCATAGCGCTCAGGGGCTAGTGTGTAGGGTGTGAAGGCCAAAGCGCTTCATCATAGCCTCCAATACACCCAGATACTGACGGCACTAAGAACAAACCCCCAGAACTGTCAGGATGCCTTAACACTGAAATCCCCTAATGAGACATGAGAGAATGAAGTAATGAAAAAGAGAGAGATAGTGTTAGAGAGAGAAAGAAAGAAACACAGGACAATACAGAAGCAGTTTAACCTCCTAAAAAGTCTCCTTTAACATCTTTTTAAAGCCCTCGGCACAACAAGAATAAAAATCAAATTTGTCACTACTCGCGGATCTGGTCTGCCCACAATGAATCAGACCTTCCCAAGTACAGTTGTGCTTAGTAGGAGTCTAGATTTAGCAGAAACAATGAAAACCAAATGCTGTTTTTACTGCTTAATCCTGCACTTGTAGATTCCTGTATAGCTCTAACCCTAATAAAACACTAATAAAACCTGAACCAGCTAATCACAAAGTTCATATATCTCCAGTGCTACTGCATTTCTACAATAATCCAGACTGAACTTGCATGGATCTCTAACTATCTGCTTACTAGCACAGCACAATCCATTTATCTTTTCTTGTGCTTCTAGGACTTTCAGAATCCTCCCTGAAAACCTGCACATCACTGCTATCACACTGTGTCTGTCTTCACAACACTGAGATGACTGGAACAAAAGAAAACACATGGTGCAGTCAAGGAAGTGTAGCGAGCGAGACATACGCGGGTGAAAGGAGAAAAAGAGAAGTGTACATAATAGGAAGATGGAAGATGCTTTTTAGAGGCAGAGGAAAACGTGGGCTGACAGCTAAAAGCCTTAGAAAACAACTTGTTGGAGTATGAAGAGATGGACAGAACAAACCAGTTCAGGAGAACAAGACAAATGGACAGTTAGAGAGATGGTATGGATAAAAGCAGAGTGGCAAACAGAAAGACAAAAACAAGACAAAAGCTAAAAGATGATATGGACAGTTTAATCTGACTGACAGATTAATGACATCTCAAATGTATCTGTATTTTACCCAGAATTAAAATACACAGTAGATCTGGGTGATATTATAAATATTGATGATATATTCACAATGATTTTGCTGGTGATGTAAAATTAAGCAGCTTAATGCTTCATTTGCCAACTGTGAATATGAGCGTGTTAAGACAGATTTATCAAAATATTATAAGGCTAAAATATATTAAGATAGATGTTTTTAGTTATGTTGCTCAGTTCTAACTGATATACAACACATGCAAGTCAAAGAATTTACACCATCGGACCAAACCATTCTTGCTGCTTAACCTTTCACTGCTTAAGCCGGTACGGATATGGTGTCATGTTCTGGTTGTACGGTTGATAATGGAGCTCTTTGGAATGCATGAGTCGTTGCCTTGGTAACACAAGCGTTAACACACGGTATGGCATAGTTGATCATCAGATATTTCTGTTTTTACAACTACTTTTTTCCTGATCTTGCTAAATAACAGAAAGGGCATTTGAGTTGAGTTTACACCACTCAAATATCGCACTTGGCCAGCTACAAGAGAAACTGATAGCCAGGCAACATATAAGTCACCAATCCTGAGGGGCAACAGGAAGAAAAAGTGGAACTCACGCAGGCAGGCGTTATCGGTGAAGAACTCTGTGAATCTGTCACAATCCTCTTTGCTGTTGCCGCTGCTGCTACAGTCGCAAAATGGAGACACGCTGATTTTAGGGGAACGCAGATAATTTGGGGTCATCACAGTACCTGAAACACAAAAAGACACGTCTGTACTTTAAAATTTAGAACATCAAATTTGCATTGAAGAAGAATTTGTTTATAGTAGAAGTTTCTGTTTTGGAATAACTCTAAAACATGAACTTGTCATCCTAAATTAGGGGTTATCAAGTTCTCGTTGAGCTGCTTTAAGACTCATTTGGAAACAGCCTGCCTCATAAAAATGGTTCTGTCAGGCTGTGACAGTGTTAGCCTACAGAGAAACACAATCCCCCACTGATAGAACAACAACAGCAGCTAATCACAGATTAATAGCTG